>JAPFBE010000123.1:95000-107500 GCA_034336665.1 Luscinia megarhynchos | reverse complement strand
ATAATGATAAGATAGATAGATAATGGAATAAATGCATAGATAGAATAGATGAATAGATAGATGAATAAGATAGATGAGATAGATAGATAAGATAGATAGATAGAATGAGATAGATGAATGAATAGATAGATAATAGAATGAATAGATAAAGATAAGATAGAATAGATAAGATAGAATAGATAGATAGATAGATAGATAAATAAAGATAGATAGATAGATAAGATAGATAAGATAGATAGATAATAAGATAGATAGATAGAATAGATAGATAGATAGATAGATATAAGATAGATAATATAGATAGATAGATAGAATAAGAATAGATGGAATAGATAGATAGATAGATGAATAGATAAGATAGATAGATAGAATAAGATAGATAGATAGATAGATAAGATAGATAGATAGATAGAATAGAATAAGATAGATAATAAGATAGATAAGATAATATAGATAGAATGAGATAGATAGATAGAAATAGATAAGATAGAATGGATAAGATAGATAGATAGATAGATAGATAAATAGATAGATAGATAGATAGATATAGATGAATGATAGATAAGATAGATAGAATAGATAATAAGATAGATGAATAGAATAGATAGATGATATAGATAGATAAGATAGAATAGATAGATAAGATAGATAGATAGATAGATAGATAGATAGATAGATAGATAAGATAGAATGAATAGATAGATAGATAGATAGAATGGAAATAGATAGATAGATAGATATAGATAGATAGATAGATAGATAGATATAGATGGATAGATAGATAGATAGATAGAATGATAAGATAGATAGATAGATAGATAAGATAGATAAGATAGATAGATAGATAAGATAGATAGATGGAATAGATGAATAGATAGATAGATAGATAGATAGATAGAATAGATAGAGATAGATAATAGATAGATAAGATAGATAAGATAGATAGATAGAATGATGAATAGATAGATAGAATAGATGAAATAGATAGATAAATAGATAGATAGATAGATAGATAGATAGAATAGATAGATAGATAATAGATAGATAGATAGATAGATAGATAAGATAGATAGAATAGATAGATAGATAAATAAGATAATAGATAGATATAGAATGAATAGATAGATAGATAAGATAGATAGAATAGATAGATAGATAGATAGATAGATAGATAATAGAATAGATAGATAGATAGATAGAATAGATAGATAGATGATAGATAGATAGATAATGAGATAGATAAATGATATGATAGATAGAAATAGATAGATAGATAGATAAGATAGATAGATAGATAGAATGAGATAGATAGATATAGAATAGATAAGATAGATAGAATGGATGAATAATAGATAGATAGATAAGATAATGATAGATAATAGATAGAATAGATAGATAGATAGAATAGATAGATGAATAGATATAGATAGAATGAATGAGATAGATAGATAGATAGATAGATAAGATAGAATGAGATAGATAAGATAGATAATAGATAGATAGATAGATAGATAGATGAATATAAGATAGATAGAATGAATAGATAGATAAGATAGATAGATAGATAGATAGATAAGATAGAAATAGAATAAGATAGATATAGATAGATATAGATAGATAGATAGATATAGATAGATAAGAATAGATAGATAGATAATAATAGATAGATAGATAAGATAGATAGATAAGATAGATAGATAAGAGATAGATAGATAGATAGATAATAGATAGATAATAGATAGATAGAGATAGTAAGATAGATAGAATAAATGAATAGATAAGATAGAATAGATAGAATAGATAGATAGATATGAATAGATAAGATAGATAGATAGATAGAATAGATAGATAGATAGATAAGATATAGATAGATAGATAAGATAAGATAGAATAGATAGATAAGAATAGATATAATGAATGATAGATAGATAGATAAGATAGATAGATAGATAGATAGATAGATAGATAGAATGAATAGATATAGATAGATAGATAGATAGATAAATAGATAGAATAGAATAGATAGATAGATAGATAGATATGAATATAGATAGATGATAGAATAGATGGATAGATGATAGATAGATGAATGATAGATAATGATAGATAAGATAGATAGATAGATGAATGAATGGAATAATAGATAGATAGATAGATAGATAGATAAGATAGATAAGATAGATAGATAGAATGAATAGATAAGATAGATAGATAAAGATAGATAGAATAATGATGATAGATAGATAGATAGATGAATAAGATAGATAAGATAGATAGATAGATAGATAAGATAGATAGATAGATAATGGAAATAGATAGATAGATAGATAGATGAATAGAATAGATAGATGAATAGATAGATAGAATAGATAGATAGATGGATAGATAATGAATAAGATAGATAGATAGATGATAGATAGAATAGATAGATAAGATGAATAGATAAGATAGAATAGATAAGATAGATAGAATAGATAGATAGATAAGATAGATAGATAATGAATAAGATAGATAGATAGATAGATATTAGATAGAATGAATAGAATGAATACGTAGATAATAGATAGATAGATAGATAGATGATAGATAGAATGAATAGATAGAATAGAAATAAATGATAGATGAATAGATAATAGATAGATAGATAGAAAGAATAGATAAAATAGATAGATAGATAGATAGATAAAATGAATAGAATAGATAAGATAGAATAGATAGATGATAGATAGATAGATAGAATAGATAGAATAGATGAATAGATAGATAATAATGGATAAATAAGATATGATACATAGAATGAATAGATAAGATAGAATAACTATAGATAGATACTATAGAATAATGAATAATAGATAGATAGATAATAGATAGAATAAAGATAGATGAGATAGAGATAAGATAGATAGATAAAATAGAATAGAATAGATAGATAGAGATAGATATATAAAATAGATAGATAGATAGATAAATGATAGATGGATATAGAAATGATAGATAGATAATAGATGAATGAGATAAGATAGATGAATGAATAGAAATAGATAATGAATGAGATAAGATAGAATAGATAAGATAGATAGATAGAATAGATAGATAAGATAGATAGAATAGATAAAATAGATAGATAGGAATAGAATAGAAGATAAGATAGATAGATAAATAGATAATGATAATAAGAAAGAGATAGATAGATAAAGATAGAATGATAGATAATAAATAGATAGATAGATAGATAGAAATAGATAGATAGATAAGATATATGATGATAAGATAGATAGATGAATAGATATATAGAATAGAATAGATAGATAATAATAGATAGATAGAAATAATAAAATAGAATGATAGATAGATAGAAATAGATAGATAATAGATAGAATAATGAAATATAGATAGATAGAATGAATAGAATGAATAAATGGATAGATAAAATAGATATAGATAGATAGATATAGATATAGATATGAATAGATAGAATAGATAGATAGATAGATGATAGATAATGAATGGAAAATAGATAGATAATAAATGAAATAAGAATAGACTAGATACATAAATAGATATAGATAATAGAATGAGAAATAAATAATGGAATGATACAGATAGATAGATAGATATATATATAGAATAGATAGATAGATAGATATAAAGATAGATAGATAGAATGAATATGAATAGATAAATAAATAAGATAGATGAATGAATAGATATAGAAATAGATAGATAGATAGAATAGATAGATAAAATAGAATAGAATAGAATAAGATAGCATATAAGATAGAATAGATAGATAGATAGATAGAATGAAATAATAGATGAATACGATAGATAGATAAAATTAATAGAATGACTAGATATTTGAAAGAATAGAATAAGATAGATCACATAGAATATATAGATATACAGTATAGATGAATAAGATAGATAGATAGATAGATATGAAATAAGATATGATAAGATAGATAATAGATAGATAGATAGAATAAGATAAATGACAAATAAAGATAAGATAGATAATAGATAATAAATAAATAATAGATAGAATAGTAAAATGATAGATATTATAGAAAGATAGATAGATAAGATCAGATAGATAGATAGATAGATAGAATAAATAGATATAGATAGAATAAATAGATAATAGATAGATAGATAAGATAAGATAGATAGATAGATAAGATGAATAGATATAGATAGATAGATAGATAAGATAGATAGATAGAATAAGATAGATGAATAGATAAGATAGATAGATAAGATAAGATAGATGAAGATATAGATAGATAGATAGATAAGATAGATAGATAGAATAGATAGATAAGATAGATAGATAGATAGATATAGAATAAATAGAATAGATAGATAGAATAGATAGATAGATAAGATGATAGATAGATAGATAGAATAGATAGATAGATAAGATAGATAGATGATAATAAGATAGATAAGAATAGATAGAATAGAGATAGAATAGATAGATAGATAGACATAATAGATAGATAGAATAGATAGATAGAATAGATAGATAGATGAATGATAATAGATAGATAAAATAGATAGATAGAATAATAGATAAGATAGATATAGATAGATTGTAAGATAGATAGATAGAATAGATAGATAGATAGATAAGATAATAGATAGAATAGATAGATAGAATGAGATAAGAATAGATAAGATAGATGATAATGAAATAGATAAAGATATTTAATAAATGAATAGATAGATAGAATAGAAATAAGATAGATAGAAATAGATAGATAGCATTTAGAATAGATAATAGATAGATAGATAATGAGATAGATATAGATAGAGATGAATAAAATATGATAAGATAGATAGATAGAATAGAATAAAATGATAGATCATGATAGTAATAGATAGATAGATAGATAACTAGATAAGATAGATAGATAGAAGATAGATAGAGATTTAGATAGATAGATAAGATAGATGATAGATGATACATATGATAGAATAGATAGATATATAGATAGAATAGAAATAGAAATACGATAGATAGAAGAGATAATAGATAGATAGATAGATAGAATAGATAGATAGATAGATATAGATAGATATAGATAGATAGAATGAATGGATAGATAGATAGATAGAATGGAATAGATAGATAGATAGATAGACTAAATACATAAGATAGAATTGATAGAAAGATAGATATTATCAGAAGAATTATAGATAGATAGATAGATAGATAAGATAGATAGATGAGATAGATGAATGGATAGATAGATAGATAGATAAGATGAATAGATTTAGATAGATAGATAGATGGATGGATAGATGAGATGGATAGATAGATGGATAGATGGATAGATAGATGGATGCATGGATGGATGTATAGATGGATTGATGGATGATAGATGGATAGATGAGATAGATGGATGAATGGATAGATGAATGGATGGATGTGATGGATGATAGATGGATGGATGGATGGATGGATGGATGGATAGATGGATGGATGGATGATGGATAGATGGATGGATGGATGGATGGATGATGTATGGATGGATGGATAGATGGATGGATGAATGGATGAGATGGATGATGGATGGATAGATATGAGATGGATAGATGATGGATGATGTAGATAGGATGAGTTGGATGGATAGGCGGATGGATGGATGGATGGATGGATGGATGGATGGATGGATGGATGATAGATGGAATGGATGATGGATGATGATATGGATGATGGATGGATGGATGGATGGATGATGGATAAAATGAATGATGGATGGATGGATATGGATAGATGGATGGATGGATGGACTATGGATGGATGGATAGATGATGGATGGATAGGGATGGATGGATAGATGATAGATGGATAGATAAGGATAGGGATGATAAGATGGATAGATGATGGATGGATAGATAGTAGATGAGATGGATGAGATGGATAGATGGATAGATGGATGATGGATGGATAGATGATGGATGGAAGATGGATGGATGTATAGATGGATGGATGGATAAGATAGATAGATAGATGGATAGATGAATGGATAGATAGATAGATATGATGAATGGATGGATAGAATAGATGGAATGGATAGATAAATGGATAGATGGATAGATAAGATAGATAGATGAATAGATAGATAGAATAGGATGGATGGATAGATAAATAGATAGAATAGATAGATAAGATGGATAGATAGATAGATAGATGGATAAGATAGATGATGGATAGATAGATAAGATAGATAGAATGATAGATATATAGATAGATGAATGGATAGATGGATAAGATAGATGGATAAGATAGATAGAGATGAATAATAGATAAGATAGATGATAGATAGATGGATATAAGATAAGATAGATAGATAGAATGAATGGATGAATGATGATAGATAATGTAAGATATCGATAGATAGATAGAATGATAAGATGAATGAAATGATCGAATAGATAGATAGATAATGGATAAAGATAGATAGATGAAATAGAATGAATAGAATAAGATAGATAGATAGATAATGAATGAAAGAATAGAATGATATATAAGAATGAGATAGATAGATAAGAATGGATGGATAGATAGATAGATAGATAGATGGAATGAGATAGATATGATAGATATAAGATAGATAGAGATAGATAATATAGATACGATAAGATAGCATAGATAGATAGATGGATGATAGATAGATAGAAATAAGATGAATGAGATAGATAAGATAGATAATGAATAATGATAGATAGATAGATAGAAATAGATGAATAAGATAATGGAATAGAATAGAATAGATAATGATATGAATAGATGAATGAATGGAATAGATAGATAGAGATAGAATAAGATAGATAGAATAGATAGAATGAATAGATAGAATGGATGATAAGATAAGATAGATAGATAGATAGATAGATGATAGATAGATGTGAATAAAGATAGATAAGATAGAATAGATAGATAGATAGATAGAATGAATAGATATATGATAGATAGATAAGATAGATAATGATAAGATAGATATAGATAGATAGATAAAAGAATAATGGATAATAGAATAGATAGATAGAATAGATGAATAAAATACATAGATAGATAGATAATAAGATAGATAGATATAAGATAGAATGATAAGATAGATAGATAATAGATAGATAGAATGATAGATCATAGATAAGATATGAATGAAATAGATAGATAAGATAGATAGATAGATATAAGATAGATGATAAGATAGATAGAATGAATACGATAGATAGATAGATAAGATAGATAAAGATAGATAAATGATAGATAGAATAGATAATGATAGATAGATGAATGATAAGATAGATAAGATAGATAGAATGGATAGATAAGATAGAATAATGAATGATAAGAATAGATAGATAGATATATAAGATAGATAATAAATAGATAGATAGATAAGATGAATAGAATAGATGAGATAAAATAGATAGATAGAAATAATGATAGATAGATAGATAGATAGAAATAGATAGATAGATAAGATAGATAATGGAGATAGATAAAGATAGATAGATAGAATAATATATAGATGAATGAATAGATAAGATAGATAGATAGATAGAATAGATAGGATATATAGATATATATAAGATAGATAATAAGATAATAAAATAAGATGAATATATAGATAGATAAGATAGATAGATAGATAGATAGATAGATAGAATAGAATAGATATAGATAGAATAAAGATAGATAGATATGAATAGATAAAATGAATAGAATAAGATAGATAGATATAGATAGATAGATAGATAAGATAGAATAGATAGTAAAATAGATAGAATCTATAAGATATATAGAAATAGATAGGATAGGAATAGATAGATAGATAAGATAGATAGAATAGATAGATAGATAGATAGATAGATAGATAGATAGAATAGATAGATAAGATAGATAGATAGATGAATAAGATAGATAGAAGAATAGATAGATAGATAGATAGATAGATAATGATAGAATAGATAGATAGATAGATAGATAGATATTAGATAGAATGTAATGATAGATAGATAATAGATATAAAATAGATAATTTAAGATAGAAATAAGATAAATAGATAGATAATAGAAATTAATGAATAGATAGATAGATAGATAGATAGAATAGATAGATAGATAGATAGATATAATGATAGATAAAAGAATAATAGATAATGAATAGATAGATAGATAATGAATAGATAGATAGATAGTATAAGATAGATATGGAATAGATATAAGAATAGAATAGATATAGAAATAGATAATAGATAGATAATGGAAGCGAATAATAATGAATAATATATATATAGAGATTAGATAAGATAGATAGATAAGATAGATAATAGATAGATAGATAGATAGATAGATAGATGAAAAGATAGATAATGAGATAGATAGATTATAGATAATGCTTATAATGAGATAGATACAAATACATAGATACATAGATAAAATATAATAGATAGATAGATATTTAGATACATAAAGATATATGATAGACTAATAGATAGATGATAGATAGATAAATGAAATAGATGAATAATAGAGATAGATAGAATAAGATAAAATAGATAGAAATAGATAGATAAGATAGATAGATATAGATAAATGAATAATGAATAGATAGACAGATAGAATAAATAATAGATGAATTGAATAAATAAGATAGAAAAATAGTATAATGCACAATAGATAGAGTAGATAGATAGATAGATAGATATTAGTATAGATAGATAGTAGATAAATGATATAGATAGATAAATAGAAGAGATAGAATAGATAGATATGAAATAGATAGATAGATAGATAGATAGAAATAGAATAAGATAGATACAATGAATAGATAAGATAGATAGATAGATAGATAATGATGAATGAAATAGATAGATAGATAGAATAAATAAAATAGATAGATAACAAATAGATAGAATAGATAGATAGATATATAGAGTAGATAGAGTATAAGATAGATGATAATAGATGGAATAGAGTAGATAGATAGATATAAGATAGATAGATAGATAGATAGATAGAATAGATAATGAATGAATAGATAGATCAATAGATAGATGAATAGATGATAGATAGATAAATACTCATGAATTAGTAATGAATAATAAAATAGATAATAGATAGATAATGGAATAATGAATAGATAGATAGATAGATGATAGATAGATAGAATGAATGAATAGAAATAATGTATAGAAGAGATAGAGTAGATATATAGAATTAATAGATAGATATATAAGATAGATGATAGATAGATAGATAGATATAAGATAGAATAGATAGAAAGATATAGATAGATAGATAGATAGATAGAATAGATAGATAGATAGATAGATAGATAGATGGATAGATGAATGGATAGATAGAGATAGATGGATGGATAGGATAGATAGATACATGGATGGAAGATAGATGGATAGATAGACGAGATAGATAGATGGATAAGATGAGATGGATAGATAGATAGATGGATAGATAGATAGATACATAGATAGATAGATAGATAGATATATAGAGATGATAGATGGATGAATTGTATGAGAGGATAGATGGAAATAGATAGATGAATAGATGGATGGAAGTAGATCGATAGATAGATGAGATTGATAAGATGGATGGATATATAGATTATGGATAGATGGATGATAATGAATGGATGATAGATAGATGGATGGATGAATAGATGGATAAATAAATGATGGATGGATGGATAGATGGATGGATGGATGGATAGATAGATGGATAGATGAATAGATAGATGGATGTATGGATGATGTGATGGATGGATGGATGGATAGCATGCATGACATAAAATGGATGATAGATGGATGGATGATGGATACATGAATGGATGGATGATGGATGATGGATGGATGGATGGATGGATGGATAGATAGAGGATGGATGGATGATGGATGGATAGGCATGAGATGGATGGATGGATGGATAGATGGATGGATAGATGGATGAGATGGATAGATAGACAGATGGATAAATGGATAGATGGATAAGATGGATGGATGGATATATGATAGATAGATAGAGTGGATGAGATGGATAGATAGATATTGTATGGATGGATGAGTGGATAGAGATATATGGATAGATGATGAAGATAGATGGATAGGATGAATGTATAGGATGGATGATGGATAGATGGATGAGATAGATAGATAGATAAGATGGATGAATGGATGAATAAGATAGATATGGATGGATGGATAGATGGATGGATGGATAGATGGATGGATGGATAAGAAATAGATGGATAGATGATAGATAGATAGATAGATGGATGGATAGGATGAATGATAGATAGATAAGATAGATGATAGATAGATAATAGATAGATGAATGATGAGATGGATAGATATATAGATAAGATGGATGAGATGGAATGAGATAGATGAATGATAGATAGAGTGAATGATAAGATAGATAGATTGATAGATAAATAGATAGATAAGTTAATAGATAAATGGATGAATAGAAATGAATAATGAATAGATGAGATAGATACTGATAAGATGATAGATGATAGATGAATGATAGATAATGATATAGATAGATAGATAGATAGATGAATAGATAGATAGAGTAGATGATGAAGATGAGATAGATAAGATAGATGATAATGAAAGATAGATAGATAAGATAAGATAGATAGATAGATAGATAGATAGATAAGAATGAATAGATGAATAGATAGAAGATAGATAAGATAGATAGATAGATGAATGAATAGATAGATAGATAAGATAGATAGAATAGATGGATGAATAGATAGATAAGATAGATAGAATGGAATGAAAGATAGAATGATAGATAGATAGATAGATAGATAGATAAGATGAAAGATAAATAGATAGAATAGATAGAATAGATAGATAAGATAGATAGATAGATAGATAAGATAGATAAGATAGAATAGAATGATATGAAAGATGATAGATAGATAGATATAGATGAATGGAATAGAGATGCATAAGATAGATAAATAATAGATATAAATAGATAGATAGATAGATAATAAATAAGATACAATAGAATGATGATAATAGATATGATAAGATAGATAAATGATAAGAGATAGATAGATAAATAAGATAAGAATAGATAGATATATAAAATAAGATAGATAGATAGATGGAATAGATAGATAGATAGATAGATAAGATAGATAGATAATAGAATAGATAAAATAAATAGATGAATAAGATAGATAATGAATAAGATAGATAATAGATATAGATAGAATGAATAAATAGATAGATAGAGATAGATAGATAGATAAATGGAATAGAATATATAAATCAGATAGATAGATAGATAGATAGATATAGATACATAGATATATGATAAGATAGATAGTAGATAGATAGATGAAACAAATGAATAGAGATAAGATAAGATAGATAGATAAATATAGATAGATAATAGATAGAATGAAATAGATAAGATAATGAATAGATGATAAGATAGATAGAATGAATATAGATATAAGATAGATAGATAGATAGAATGAATAGATAGATAGATAGAATAGATAGATAGATAGATAATAGATAGATAGATGAATAGATAAGATAGATAGATAGATAATAGAATAGATAGAAATAATAAATAGATAGATAGATAAATATAGATAGTAGATAGATAGATAAATGAAAATAGATATAGATAGATAGATAATAGAATAATAAATATATATAGATAAGATAGATAGATAGATATGGAATAGATGGAATAGATAGATAATAGATAGATAGATAAATAGATAGAAAATAGATAGATAGATAGATGAATAGATAGAATGAATAGAATAGAATAGATAGATAGATAGATAAGATAGATAGATAGAAAATAGATAGATGAATAGATAGAATAGATAGAATAGATAGATAGATAGATAGATAGATAAATAATATAGATAGATAATGAAAATAGATCGATAGATATATAGATAGAATAGATAGATAGATAGATAGATAGAATAGATAGATAGAATAGATAATGATATGATAATGAATGGATAATAATGATAGATAGATAGATAGATAGATAGAATAAATAGATATTACAATGAATAGTAGATAGATAGCAGAGTAGATAAAGATAATTTATAGAAAGATAGATAAGATAGATAGATGATAGATAGATAAGATAGATGAATGATAGTATAGATAGATAGAATAGAATAGATAAATGAGATAATAGAATAGATAAAATAAAGATAGATAATGAAATAGATAGAATAATGAATAAGATAGATAGATAGATAGATAGATAAGATAGATAGAATAGAATAGAATGAATAGAATAGATAAATAGAATGATAGATAGAATAGAATAGATAGATATATAGATAGAATAGATAGATAATGAGATAGATACATATAGATAGATAGATAGATAGATAGATGAATAGATAGATGAATAGATGAAATAGATAGATAGAAATATAAGATAGAATAGATAGATAGATA
>JAPFBE010000123.1:87500-90000 GCA_034336665.1 Luscinia megarhynchos | reverse complement strand
TGGATGGATGATAGATGGATGATGGATGGATGATAGATGGATGATGAATGGATGGATAAATGCATGATGGATGATGGATGGATGGATGAATGGATGGATGATGGATGGATGTATGATGGATGGATGGATGATGGATGGATGGATGGATGGATGGATGGCTGAATGGATGGATGGATGGATGGATGAATGGATGGATGGAGGATGGATGGATGGATGGATGTTGTATGGATGGATGGTGGATGGATGTATGAATGGATGGATGGAGGATGGATGGATGGATGAAGTATGGATGGATGATGGATGGATGAATGGATGGATGATGGATGGATGGATGGATGGAGGATGGATGGATGGATGGATGGATGGATGGATGGATGAGATGGATGTATGGATGATGGATGGATGATTTATGGAGGGATGGATGGAAGGATGGATGATCGATGGATGGGTGGATGGATGGATAGATGAATGGATGGATGGATGGAAGGATGGATGATATGGATGGATGGATGGATGGATGGATGATGGATGGATGGATGGATGGATGGATGGATGGATAGATGGATGATAGATGGATGATAGATGGATGGATGGATGGATGGATGAAATAGATGAATGATGGATGGATGGATGATGGATAGATGATGGATGGATGGATGGATGGATGGATGGATGGATGGATGGATGGATGGATGGATGGATGGATGGATGGATGGATGGATGGATGGATGGATGGATGGATGGATGGATGGATGGATGGATGTATGGATGGATGGATGGATGGATAGATGATGGATGATGGATGGATGGATGATGAATGGATGGATGATGGATGGAAATGGATGGATGGATGATGGATGGATGATGGATGGATGATGGATGGATGGATGGATGGATGGATGGATGGATGGATGGATGGATAGATGGATGGATGGATGGATGGATTATGGATGGATGGATGATGGATGATGGATGATGGATGGATGGATTATGGATGGATGATGGATGGAGGAATGATTGATGGATGGATGAATAGATGATGGATGAGATGATGTATGGATGATGGATGGATGATGAATGGATAGATGATGAATGATATATGTATGGATAGAGATGGATAGATGGATGGATGGATGGATGGATGGATGGATAGATGGATGGATGATGGATGGATGGATGGATGGAATGGATAGATGAGATGGATAGTATAATAGATGGATAGGATGAGATGGATGGATAGATGGATAGATGGATAGATGGAATAGATGGATAGATGATGAATAGATAGATGGATAGATGGATGGATGGATGGATAGATGGATAGATAGATGGATAGATAGATGGATAGATAGATAGATGGATGAATGGATAGATAAGATGGATAGATAGATGGAATGGAATGGATGAATAATGGATAGATAGATGATAGATAGATAGATATAGATGAATGGATGGATATGATAGATGATGAGATGGATAGATAGATAGATAAATGAATGGAATGGATAGATAGATAGATGGATAAGATAGATAGAATGAATAGATGAAATAGATAGATAGATAGAATAAGATGGATGGATAGATAAGATAGATGGATGAATAGAGATAAGATGAATGAATTGATAAGATAGATAGATAAGATAGATAGATAATGAATAGATGGAATGATGATATAGATAAGATAGATAGATAAGATAGATGATAGATAGAATAGAATATAGATAGATGAATGGATAGATAGATAGATAATAGAATAGAATAATAGATAGATGGATAGATAGATAGATAAGATAAGATAGATAGATGATAGATAGATAATGGATAGATAGAATAATAGATATGAATAGATAGATAGATAGATAAGATGAATAGATAAGATAGATGAATAGATAGATAGATAAGATAGATGAATAGATAGATAGAATAGAATAGATAGATGAATAGATAAATAGATAGAATAGATAAGATAGATAGAATAGATGAATGGATAGATAGATAATGAATAGATAGATAGATAAGATAGAATAGATAGATAAAGATAGATAGATAGATAGATAGAAATAGATAGATGAATGAAAATAGATAGATAGAATGAGATAGATAGATAGATGAATGATAGATAAGATAGATAGATAGATAGATAATAGATGGAAATAGAATGAATAGATATGATAGATAAATAATAGATGATAGATAGATACATAAATATAGATAGATAGATAAATCATAGATAGATGAATGGAATAGATAAGATAGAAATAAGATAGATAGATAAATGAAAATAGATGATATAGAATAGATAGATAAGATAAATAGATAGATAGATAGATAGATGAAATAGATAGAATAGATAGAATAAGATAGATAGTATAGAATAGATAATGGATAGATAAATAGATAGATAGATAGATAATGAAATAGAATAGATAGATAATAGAATAATGATAGATAGATAGATAGATAGATAATAAATAGAATGAGATAGATAGATAAATAGATA
>JAPFBE010000123.1:72500-75000 GCA_034336665.1 Luscinia megarhynchos | reverse complement strand
AGATAGATAGAATGGAGATAGCAATGGAATGAATATAGATAGATAATGGAATGAATAGATAAAGATAATACGAGAGATATAAGATAGATAGACAACTAAAATAGATATAATGGAATAGATAGATAAATAGATAAAATACATGATGAATGAGTAGATAGAATGAATAGATAGAATAGATAGAATGGATAGAATGGAATAGATAGATAGATAGATAGATAGAATGGAAATATATAGAATAGATGATATGAAATGATGAGATAGATTATTATGTACAGATAGATAGATAGATAGATAGATAGATAAGATAAGATAGATGAATGATAGATAGATAGATAGAATATATATAGATAGATAGATAATGGAATAGATAGATAAGATAAGATAGATAGATAGATAGATAGATATTGATAGAATGAATGGATATATAAGATAAGATAGATAGATGAAAATTAGATAAGATACATAGATAGATAAGATAAGATAATGGATATAGATAGATAGATAGATGGAATGAGATAGATAGATAGATAGATAGATATTAGATAAATGGAATTATAGACTGGATACATAGAATAATGAAATAATGAATAGATAGATAGATAGATAGATAGAATATATGGAATAAGATAGATAGAATAAAATACATAGAGATAGATATATAGATGATAGATAATAATATAGAGCAGATATGATACATAAAATAATATGTATATGAGAGAGATAGATAGATAGAATGGAATAGATAGATAGATAGATAGAAATAGATAGATAGATATAAGATAGAATAAGATAAGATAGATATAGATAGATAGATAGAATGGATAATAGATAGATGAAAATTATAAAATAATATATATAAATAGATAGATACATACATACATACATAAAATAATAATAGATAGATAGATATTGGATACATAATGTATACATTAGACTAATAATAGATAGATGATAGATAGATAGATGAGATAAAGATAGATAGAAATAGATAGAGAATAGATAGAATAGATAAGATAGATAGATATGGAATAGAAATGGAAATGAAAGATACATAATGATATGGAATAGATAAGATAGAATAGATAAGAATAGAATAGACAGATATAGATAGATCGAATAAGAATAAATATCTAGATAGATAGATAAATAGATATAATGAATAGATAAATAATTATAGATAGCATAATATGAAATAAATAATAAATAGATAAAACTGATAATAAAATAGATAAAATAGACTAGATTGAAATAAGATAGATAGAATAGATAGATAGATAGACTAATCCAAGATAGATGAATGAATAGACTATATAAATCGATAGATAGATAAATGAATAGATAGAATGAATAGATAGATAGAATATAGATAGAATAGATATTGAATAAGATAATGAATGAATAGATAGAAATGATAGATAGATAGATGAATGACTAATGGAGATGAGAGATAAATGATAATATGATAATGAATGAATAGATAGAATATGAATAGAATGATAGATGGATATGATGGAATGAAATAGATGGATAGATGGAGATAGATAGATGAGATAGATAGATATGGATGGATGGAATGGATGGATGGATGGATGAGATGATAAATGGATAGATGGATGGATGGATAATGGAGATAGATAAATGAATGGATGTATATAGATAGATGGAAATAGATGATGGAATGATCAAAATGGAATGATGGATAGATAGATAGATGAGATGGATAATAGATAGATGGATAGAGATAGAATTATGAATGGATGGAGGATGGATACGATAGATGATGGATTGATGGATGGATGATATATGGATGTATGATAGAATGGATAGATGGATGGAATGATGGATGGATGATGAATGGATGGATAAATGCATGATGGATGATGGATGGATGGATGATGGATGTTCTATGAATGATGGATGGATGGATGATGGATAGAGGATTTATGGAGGGATGGATGGATGGATGGATGGATGGATGATGGATGGATGGATGGATGGATGGATGGATGGATGGATGGATGGATGGATGGATGGATGGATGGATGGATGGATGGATGGATATATGGATGGATGGATGATGGAATGGATGGATGGATGGATGGATGAATGGATGGATGATGGATGGATGGATGGATGGATGGATGGATGGATGGATGGATGGATGGATGGATGGATGGATGGATGGATGGATATGGATGGATGGATGGATGGATGGATGGATGGATGGATGAATGGATGGGATGGATGGATGGATGGATGGATGGATGGATGGATGGATGGATGGATGGATGGATGATGGATGGATGGATGATGGATGGATGATTTATGGATGGATGGATGGATGGATGGATGGATTATGGATGGAGGATCGATCGATGGATGTTGTATGGATGGATGATGGATGGATATATGAATGGATGGATGTATGATGGATGGATGGATGGATGGATGGAAGGATGGATGGATGTTCGATGAATGATGGTTGGATGGATGGATGGAT
>JAPFBE010000123.1:60000-62500 GCA_034336665.1 Luscinia megarhynchos | reverse complement strand
ATGATAGATGAATACATACATACATACATAGAATAGATAATTTAGA
The DNA here is from genome assembly GCA_034336665.1 of Luscinia megarhynchos. NCBI lineage: Eukaryota > Metazoa > Chordata > Aves > Passeriformes > Muscicapidae > Luscinia > Luscinia megarhynchos. Next base: position 62,454 of record JAPFBE010000123.1, on the reverse strand, counting down.
TAGATATTGGATACATAATTTATAGATAGACTAATAGAAGATAGATAGATAATAGATAGATAGAAGATATAAGATAGATAGATAGATAAATAGAAACTGGATAGATAGATAGAATAGATAGATAAAAGATAGTTAGATAGATAGATACATAGAAGAGATTGATAGATAGAATGGATAGATAAGATAGATAGATGAATAGATAGAGATAGATAGATATTAGATAGATATTAGATAGATAGATATGGATGATGGATGTTGGATGATGAATGGATGGATGATCGATGGATGATGGATGGAGGGATGATGGATGGATGGATCGATGATGGATGAATGATGGACGGATAATGATGAATGATGTATGTATGGAGTCTGGATGGATGGATGGATGGATGGATGGATGGATGGATGGATGGATGATGGATGGATGGATGGATGAATGGATGGATGGATGAATGAATGGATAAATGGATGGATGGATAGATGGATGGAAGGATGGATTATCGATGGATGGGTGGATGGATGGATGGATGGACGGACGGATAGATGGGTGGAAGGATGGATGATCGATGGATGGGTGGATTGATGGATGATGGATGATGGATGGATCGATATAAGAATGGATGATAGATGGATGATGGATGGATGTATGATGGATGGATGATGGATGGATGGATGGATGGATGGATGGATGGATGGATGGATGGATGGATGGATGGATGGATGGATGGCTGAATGGATGAATGGATGGATGTATGAATGGATGGATGGAGGGTGGATGGATGGATGGATGTTGTATGGATGGATGGTGGATGGATGTATGAATGGATGGATGGAGGATGGATGGTAGAGGAAGTATGGCTGGATGATGGATGGATATATTAATGGATGGATGTATGATGGATGGATGGATGGATGGCTGGATGGAGGGATGGATGGATGTTCGATGAATGATGGATTGATGGATGATGGATGGATGATTTATGGAGGGATGTATGGATGGATGGATGGATGGATGGATGGATGGATGGATGGATGGATGGATGGATAAATGGATGGATGGAGAGATGGATGGAAGGATGGATGATCGATGGATGGGTGGAAGGATGGATACATGATGGATGGATGGATGGATGGATGGATGGATGGATGGATGGATGGATGGATGGATGGATGGATAAATGGATGGATGGAGAGATGGATGGAAGGATGGATGATCGATGGATGGGTGGAAGGATGGATGCATGATGGATGGATGGATGGATGGATGCATGGATGGATGGATGTTGTATGGATGGATGGTGGATGGATGTATGAATGGATGGATGAAGGATGGATGGAGGGATGAAGTATGGATGAATGATGGATGGATGAATGGTTGGATGGATGGATGGATGGATGGATGGATGGATAGATGGATGGATAAGATGGATGGATGGATGGATAGATGGATAGATGGATGAATGGAATGGATGGATAAGATGGATATGGATGGATGGATAGATGATGGATAGATTATAGATGGATGGATGGATGGATGGATGGATGATGGATGAATATATAGAAAGAGATGGATATATGAATGGATAAATAAGATAGATTATATGGATAGATGAATCCATAGATAGAAAGAGATGGATAGATATTAGATGAATGATGGAGTAGATGGATGGATAGAAAAAAGATAGTTGGATAGATGATACATGAGATGATAGGATGAGATGGATGAATGGATGAGATAGAATAAGATGGATGGATGGATAGAATATTGGATGGATTATGGATGGATGGATATTGGATAGTGAGATGATAGAAAGAAATAGATGGATGATCGATAAGATGGAAAGAGATGGATAGATATTCGATGATTGATAGATAGATGGATAGATGGATAGATAGATAGAATAAATAGATGAGATAGATAGAATGATAAGATGGAATGAGAATAATGGAATGAGATGGATGAGATAAGATACATAGAGAGATAGAATGGATGGAATGATGAGATAGAATAATGGAGACAGATAGATGATAGAATAATGTATGTATAGAGATAGATAAGATGGATGGAATGGATGAGATAGATAGATGAGATGGAATGGATGAGATAGATAGATGGAATGAATAATAGATAGATAGATTATAGATAATGTATGAATAGATAGATACATACATACACGCATAAAAGATAATAGATAGAGTAGATATTGGATTTACATAATATATAGAGTAGAACTAATAGAGAATGAGATGGATGATAGAATAGATAGAGATAGATGGATAGATACGATAGATAGAATAGATAGATGAATGGATAGATGAATAACTAAGATAGATAGATAGAAATAGATAGATAAACATGGATAGAATGGAAAGATAGATATATAGATAGATATTTAATAGATAGATAGTGGATAGATATATATGAATAAGATAGATAGTAGAATAGATAAGATG
>JAPFBE010000123.1:50000-52500 GCA_034336665.1 Luscinia megarhynchos | reverse complement strand
GATAGAATAAAGATGGATAGATAGAATAGAATGGATAGATAGATGAATAGATAAGATAGATAAGATAGATAAGATGGAATGGAATAGATAGATATGATAGATAAATAGATAGATAATGATAGATGATAGATAGATAGATAAATGGAATAGATAGAATAAGATAGATAGATAGATAGAATGAATGATAAGATAAGATAGAATAGATAGATAGATAGATATAGATAGATAAGATAGATAGATAGATGAATGATATGATAAGATAGATAAGATATATAAATAAGATAAATGAATGAGATAGATAGATAGATAGATAATATAGATAGATAGATAGATATGATATATGATAGATAGATAGATAGATAGATAAGATAGATAGATAGATAGATATAAGATAGATAATGGATGAATAGATAGAATAGAATATAGATAGATGGATAGATAAGATAGATAGATAAGATAAGATAGATAAGATAGATAGAATGAATAGAATAAGATAGATAGATAGATAGATAGATAATGGAATAGATAGATAATAGATAAGATAATTATAGATAGATAGATAGATAGATAAAATAGATAGATAGATAGAATAGAATAGATATAGATAGATAGATGATAAGATAGATGAATGAATAGATAGATAGATAGATAGAATAAAATAAAATAGATAATAGAATAAAGATAGATAGAATAGATAAATAGATAGAGATAAGATAAGATAGATAGATGAATAGAAATAGATAGAATAGATAGATAGATAGATAAGATAGATAGATAATGAATAGATAGATAGATAAAAATAATAATATATAGATAGATAAGATAGAATAGAATAAATAGATAGAATAAGATAGAATAAGATAGATAGATAGATAGATAGATAGATAATATAGATAGATACATAGAATAGATACATATAAATAGATAGATAAATAAGATAGATAGATAATAGATAAAATAATATAGATAGATAGAAATAATAGATGAATAGATAGATAGAGATAGATAGATAGATAGATAGATAGATAGAAATAGATAAAGATAAGATAGAATAAATATGATAAATATAGATAGATAGATAGATAATAGATAGATAATAGAATAGATAGAATAAAATAGATAGAATGATAGATAGATGAATAAGATAGAATAATAGATATAGATAGATAAATAGAATAGAATAATATATAGATAAGATAGATAAATGAATAGATAATAGATAGATGAATAGATAGATAGATAGATAGATAGAATAAATAAATAGATAAATAGATAGATAGATAGATAATAAATAGAATAGATAGATAAGAATAGAATAAGATAAATAGAAATAGATAGATAATGATAGATAGATAAGATAGAATAATAGATAGATGAAATAGATAGATAGATAAGATAGATAGATAGATAGATAGATAGATGAATAGATAGATAGATAAGATAGAATAATAGATAGATAATAGATAGATAGATAATAGAATAAATAATAGATATAGAAATAAGATAGATAAATGGAATGATAAGATAGATGAAATAAGATAAGATAGATAGATATATATATAGATAGATAATGAATAGATAGATAATAAATAGAATGAATGAATACATAGAATAGAATAGATAGATAAGATAGAAAAAGATATAGATGAATAATAGATAGAATAGATAGATAGAATAGAATGAATAGATAGATAATAGATAAGATAGATAGATGATAGATAGATAGATAGAATAGATAGATAGATAGATATGAATAGATAGATAGATAGATAGAAATAGATAGAATGAATAGATAGATAATAGATAGATATATAGATAGATAGATAATAGAATAGAATAATAGAATAGATAGATAATAGATAGATAGATAGATAAGATAGATAAATATATAAAATAAGATAGATAGACAAATACATAGATAGATAGATATAGATAATAAGATAAAATAATAGATAGAATAGATAATAGAAATAAATAGATAGATATAGAATAAGATAGATAGATAAGATAGATAGATAGAATAGATAGATAGATAGATAAATAGATAAATAGAATAGATAATGATAGATAGATTTATACATATGTATAAATAGATAGATACATACATACATAAATAATAGAAATAGATAGATATTTAGATACATAAATATATAGATGAATAATAGATAGATAGATAGAATAGATAGAATAGAATAGATAAGATAGATAGATAGATAGATAGAATAGATAGAATGAATAGATAGATAAAGATAGATAGATAAGATAGATAGAAATAGATAGAAATAGATAGAATAGATAGAATATAGATAGAATGAAACATAAGATAGATAGATAATAGATAGATAGATAGATAGAATAGATAGATATAGATAATAGATAGATAGATGGAATGAATAGAATAATAAGATAGATAGAATAGAATAGATAGATAGATAGATATAGATAAGAATAGATAGATGAATGGAAAATAGATAGATAGATAGATAGATAGATAGATAAG
>JAPFBE010000123.1:32500-47500 GCA_034336665.1 Luscinia megarhynchos | reverse complement strand
GAATAGAATGAATAGATAGATAGATAGATAGATATGATATAGATAGATAGATAGATAGAATAGAATAGATAGATAAGATAGATAAGATAGATAGAATGAATAGATAAAGATAGATAGATAAGATAGATAGATAGATAGATACAAGATAGATAATAAGATAAGATAATGAATAGAAATGAATAGATAATGAATAGATAAGATAATGGATAGATAGATAGATAAGATAGATAGATAAGATAGAATGAATAGATAAGATAGATAGATAGATAAGATAGAAATAAGATAGATAGATAATGATAGATAGATAATGAAATAGATAAGATAGATAGATAGATAAGATAGATAGATAGATAGATAGATAGATAGATAGATAATATAAATAGATAGATAGATAGATAGATAGAATAGATAAATAAAGATAGATAAGATAAGATAGAATAGATAGAATGATAGATAAGATAGATAATAAGATAGATAGATGATATAGAATAGATAGATAAAGATAGAATGAATAAGATAGATGAATAGATAAGATAGATAGAATAGAATAAGATAAGATAGATAATAGATAGATAGATAAGATAGATAGAATAGAATAGATAGAAATAGATAGAATAGATAGATAGATAAATAGATAGATAATGAATAAATAGATAGAATAGATAGAATAGATAGATAGATAGATAGATAAATAGATAGATAGATAGATAGATAAGATAGATAGATAGATAGATAATGAAATAAGATAATGAATGATAGATAGAATAAATAAATAAGATAATAGATAAGATAGATAGATAGATAGATAGATAGATAGAATAGATAGATAGATAGATAAAATAAAGATAAATAGATAGATAGATAGATAAATAAGATAGATAGATAATAGATAGATATAAGATAGATAGATAAGATAGATAGAATAGATAGATAAGATAGATAGATAGATAGATAGATAAGATAAGATAGAATGAATAGATAGATAGATAGATAGATAGATAGATAAGATAGATAGAGATAAAATAAATAGATAGATAGATAGATATAAATGAATAGATAATGAGATAGATAGATAAGATAAAGATAATGAGATAGATAGAATAGATAGATAGATAGATAGATAGATAGATAGATAGATATAGAAATGAATAGATAGATAGATAGATAATAGATAGATAATGAAATAGATAAAATAAATAGATAGATAATGAATAGATAGATAGAATAGATAAATAATAGATAGATAGATAAATAGATAGAAAGATAGATAGATAGATAATAGAATAGATAGATAGAATAATAGATAGAAATAATAGATATATAGATAAATAATAGATAAGAATAGATAGATAGATAAGATAGATAGATAGAATAGAATAAAATAGATAGAATAAATAATGATAGATATAATAGATAGATAGAATAGATAAGATAGATAGATATAAATAGATAGAATAGATAGAATAGATAGATAAAGATAGATAGATAGATAAGATAGATAGATAGATAAGATAGATAGATAATGATAGAATAGAATAGATAGATAAGATAGAATAGATAGATAGATAATAGATAGATAGATAGATAGATAGATAATAGATAGATGATAGAATAGATAGATATAGATAGATAGAATAAATGAATAGAATAATAGATAGATAGATAGAATAATAAATAATGAATAGATAGATAGAATAGATAGATAGATAGATACATAATGAAATAATAGAAATAGATGAGATGAGATGATAGATGGATAGATAGAATAGATGAGATGGATAGATGATGGATGGATGGATGGATGGATGATGGATGGATGGATGGATGGATGGATGGATGGATGGATGGATGGATGGATGGATGGATAAATGGATGGATGGATAGATGGATGGATGGATGGATGGATGATGGATGGATGGATGGATGGATGGATGGATGGATGGATGGATGTATGGATGGATGTTGGATGGATGATGGATGGATGGATAGATGGATGATGGATGGATGGATGAATGGATGATGGATGATGGATGGATGGATGATGGATGGATGATGGATGGATGGATGATGGATGGATGGATGATGATGGATGGATGGATGGATAGATGGATGGATGGATGGATGGATGGATGGATGATGATGGATGGATGGATGGATGGATGGATGATGGATGGATGGATGGATGGATGGATGGATGGATATGGATGGATGATGGATGGATGGATGGATGGGATGGATGGATGGAGGGATGGATGGATGGATGGATGGATGGATGGATGGATGGATGGATGGATAGATGAATGGATGGATGGATGAATGATGGATGGATGGATGATGGATGGATGGATTATGGATGGATGGATGATGGATGAATGATGGATGGATGGATGATGGATGGATGGATGGATGATGAATGGATGGATGGATGGATGGATGATGGATGGATGGATGATAGATGGATGATAGATGGATGGATGGATGGATGGATGGATGGATGGATGGATGGATGAATGGATGGATGGATGGATAGGATGATGGATAGATGGATGGATGGATGGATGAATGATGGATGGATGGATGATGGATGGATGGATGGATGGATGGATGGATGAATGGATGGATGATAGATGGATGGATGGATGATGGATAGATGGATGGATGGATGGATGATGATAGATGGATGGATGGATAGATGGATGGATGATGGATGGATGATAGATGGATGGATAGATGAGATAGATGGATGGATGGAGATGGATGGATAGATGGATGGATGGAATGATAGATGGATAGATGGATGGATAGATAGATGGATAGATGGATAGATAGATGATGGATGGATAAGATGAATGGATAGGATATGGATAGATAGATGGATGATGGATGGATGATAGATGGATAGATGAATGGATAGATAGATAAGATGGATGATAGATGGATAGATGAATGGATGGATGGATGATAGATAGATGGATAGATGGAATGGATAGATGATGGATAAGATAGATGATAGATGGATAGATGGATAGATGGATGATGGATAGATGAATGGATGGATAGATAGATGGATAAGATAGATAGATGAATAGATGAATAGATGGATGGATGAGATAGATAAGATAGATAGATGATGGATGGATAAGATGGAATGGATGGATAGATAATGATAGAGATAGATAGATGAAAGATAGAATAGATAGATGAATGATGTATAGATAGATAAGATGAATGGATAGATAGATGGATGGAAATGATAGATAGATAGATAATGGATAGATGAATGATGAGATAGATAGATAGATAGATAGAATGATAGATAGATGAATGGAATGGATAGAAGATGAGATAGATAGATGATAGATAGATGAATAAGATAAGATAGAATGGAATAGATGAATAGAATAGAGATAATATGAATAAGATAGATAGATAGATGAATAGATAGATGGAATGAATGGATAGATAGATAAGATGGATGATAGATGAATAGATAGATAGATAGATAGATATATAAGATAGATAGATAGATAGATAGATAGATAGATGAGATAGATAGAATGATAGATAGAATAGATAGATGGATAAGATATGAATAAGATAGAATGAATAGATAGATAAGATAGATAGATAGATAGGATAGAATAGATAGATAGAATAGATGGAATGAATGGATATAGATGAATAGATAGATAGATAAGATAGATAGATGGAATAAGATAGATAGATAGATAGATAGATGAATAGAATAGAATAAGATAGATAGATAGATAATGAATAGATAGATAGAATGATAAGATAGATAAGATAGATAGATAGATAGATAGAATAGAATAGATAGATAGATAGATAGAATAGATAGATAGATAAGATAGATAGATAGAATGAATAAGATAGATAAATGAGATAGATAGATAAGATGGAATAGAGATAGATAGATGAGATAGATAGATAGATGAATGAATAGATAGATAAATGATAGATAGAATAGATAGATAGATAGATAGAATAGATGAATGATAGATAGATAGATGAGATAAGATAGATATATAGATAGAATAGATAGATAGATAGATAGATAGATAGATAAGAATAGATAGAATAAGATAGATGAATAAGATAGATAGATAGATAGATAGATAAGATAGAATAGATAAGATAGATAGATAGATAGATAGATAGATAGATAGAATAAGATAGATGAATAGATAGATAGATAAGATAGATAGATAGATAGATAATGGAATAGAATAGATAGATAGATAATAGATAGATATAAGATAGATAGAATAGATAGAATAGATGATAAATGATGAATAGAATGATAGATAGATAAGATAGATAGAATAAATAAGATAGATGAATAGATAATAAATGAGATAGATAAGATAGATAGAATAGATAGATAGATAGAATAGAATAGATAGATAGATAAATGAGATAGATAGATAGATAAGATAGAATGAGATAGATAGATAATGAATAGATAGATAGATAGATAGATGAATAGATAGATAGATAGAATAGATAGATAAGATAGATAGAATAGATAGATAAGATAAGATAGAATAGATATGAATAGATAGAATAGATAGATAGATAGAATAGATAGATAGATAGATAGATAGATAGATAGAATAGATAGATAGAATAGAATAGATATAGATAGATAGAAATAGATAGATAGATAGATAATGAATAAGATAGATAGATATATAGATAGATAGATAGATAGATAGATAGATAATAAATAGATAATGAATAAGATAGATGAATGATAAGATAATGAATGAATAGATAATGAATAATAGATATAGATAAAGATAGATAGATAGAATGAATAGATAGATAGATAAATATAGAATAGAATAGATAGATAGAATAGATAGATAAGATAGATAAGATAGATAGATAGATAGAAATAAGATAGATAGAATAAGATAAGATAGATAATAGATAGATAGAATAGATAAGATAGATAGATAGAATAGATAGATAGATAGATAGATAGATATAGATAGAATAGATATAGATAGATGATAAGATAGAATAGAATAGAATAGATAGATAGATAGATAGATAGATAGAATAGATAATAGATAGAATGATAGATAGATATAAATAAGATAAGATAGATAGATAATAATGAATAAGATAGATAGATAATAGATATAGATGGATAGATAGAATAAGATAGATAAGATAGATAGAATAATAGATAGAATAGATAGATGAATAGATAGATAGATGAATGAATAGAATAGATAGATAAATAATAATAGATATAGATAGATAAGATAGATAGATAGATAGATAGATGGAATAAGATAGATAGATAGATAAGATGATAGATAGATAGATAGATAGAATAGATAGAATAGATAGATAGATAAGATAGATAGATAATGATAGATAGATAAGATAGAATAGATAGATAGATAGATAGATAGATAGATAGATAAGATAGATAGATAAATAAGATAGATAGATAAAGATAGATAGATAGATAGATAGAAATAGATAGATAAGATAGAATAAATATAGATAGATAGATAAGATAGATAGATAGATAGAATAAGATAAGATAGATGAATAGATAGAATAGATAGATAAATGAGATAGATAATAGATAAGATAGAAATGAAAATAGATAGATAGAATAGATAATTATATAGATAGATAGATAGATAGATAGATAGATATTAGAATAGATATATAGATAGATAGATAAAATAGATAATAGATAGATAGATAATGAATAGATAGATAATGAATGAATAGATAGATAGATAGAATAGATAGATAGAATGAATAGATAGATAAGATAGATAGATAGATAGATAGATAAGATAGATAGATAGATAGATAAATAGAATGATAGATGAATAGATAGATAATGAATAAATAAGATAGATATAGAATAAAGATAGATATAGATAGATAAATAGAATAGATAGATAAGATAGATAGATGAATGATAAATGATAGAGATAAATAAGATGAATGAAATAGATAGATAATGGAATAGATAATGATAAATAGATAGATAAGATAGATAGATGAATGAGATAGATAGATAGATAGATAGATAAATGAATAGATGAATGGATAGATAATAGATAGATAGATGAATAGATAGATAGATAGATAGATAGATAGATGAATAGATAGATAGATATATGGATAGATAAGATAGATGGAATAGATGATAGATGAATGATAGATAGATAGAATAGATAGATAGATAGAATGAGATAGATAGATAGATAGATGGATAGAATGAATAGATAAGATAGATAGATGGATAGATAGATAGATAGATAGAATGAATGAATAGATAGAGATAGATAGATAGATGGATAGATAGATAGAATAGATAGATAGATAATGATATAGATAGATAGATAGATAGATAAGATAGATAGATAGATAGATAGATAAGATAGATAGATGAGATGAATGGAATGAATGGATGAATAGATAGATGAGATAGATAGATGAATGAATAGATAGATAGATAGATGATAGATAGATGGATGATAAGATAGATGAATAGATAGATGGATGGATAAGATAGATGAGATAGATGGATGGATAGATGAGATAGATAGATGATAGATAGATAAGATGGATAGATGGATAGATATGGATAGATGAATGGATAGATAAATGGATAGATAGATAATAGATAGAATAGAATGATAGATGAATGAGATAGATAGATAGATGAGATAGATGGATAGATGGATAGGATGAGATAGATAGATGAGATAGATGGATAGATGGATAGATAGATGGATAGATGGATAGATATAAGATAGATGATAGATGGATGATAGATGATAAGATAGATGGATGGATGGATGAATGAATGGATAGATAGATGGATGGATAGATAGATGGATGGATAGATAGATGGATGGATGAGATGGATAGATGATAGATAGATAGATAGATGGATAGATAGATGGATAGATGATAGATGAATGGATAGATGGATAGATAGATGAGATGGATAGATGGATAGATAAGATGGATGAGATGAATGATAAGATAGATAGATGAATGGATAGATGAATAGATAGATAGATGAATAGATAAGATAGATAGATAGATAAGATAGATGAATAGATAGATAAGATGAATGAATAGATAGATGAATGGATAGATGATAGATAAGATAGAATGATAGATGAGATAAGATAGATGAATGGATAAAGATAGATAGATAGATAGATGAATAAGATAGATAGATAGATAAGATAGATAGATAGATGAATGGATAAGATAGATAGATGATAGATGAATGAATAGATAAGATGAGATAGATAGATAGATGAATAGATAGATAGATAAGATATAGATATATAGATAGATAGATGAGATAGATAGAATAGATAGATAGATGAATGAATAGATAGATAGATGGATAGATAGATAATGAATAGATAGATAGATAGATAGATGAATGATAGATAGATAGATGAATAGATAGATGAATATAGATGAATGAATGATAGATAGAATAGAATGAGATAAGATAGATAGATGAATAGATAGATAAATGAATGAATGGAAATAGATAGATAGATAGATAGATAGATAGAATAGATAGATAGATATGATAGATAAGATAGAATAGAATAGATGAATAGATAGATAGATAGATAGAATAGATAAGATAGAATGAATGAATAGATAAGATAGATAGATAGATGAAATAGATGATAGATAGATAGATAGATAGATAGATGGATAAGATAGATAGATGAATAGATGAATAGATAGATAGATAAGATAGATACATAGATGATAGATAGAATAGAATAAGATAGATAAGATAGATAGAATAGATAGATAGATAGATAAATGAATAGAATAGATGAATGAATGAATGAGATAGATATAATAGATAGATAGATAATGATAATAGATAGATAATGAATGAATGGATAATAGATGAATAATAAGATAGATAGATAAATAGATGAGATAGATAGATAGATAGATAGATAAGATAGATAGATAGATAGATAGATAGATAGAATGAATAAGATAGAATAGAATGAATATATAGATAGATAGATAGATAGATAAAATGATATATAGATAGATGAATAGATGAATAGATAGAATGAATAGATAGATAGATAGATAGATAGATAGATAGATAGATAAGATAGATAAGATAGATAGATGAATAGATAGATATAAAATAGAATGAATAAGATAGATAGATAAGATAGATAGATAGATAGATATAGATAGATAGATAGAAATAGATAGAATAGATAGATAAGATAGATAGATAGATAAGATAGATAAGATAGATAGATGAGATAGATAGATAGATAGAATAGATAGATAAAGATAGATAGATAGATAAGATAAGATAGATAGATAAGATAGAATAGAATAGATAGATAAGATGAATGAATAGATGAATAGATAGATAGATATGATAGATAGATAGATAGATAGATATGAATAAGATAGATAAAATAGATAGATAGATAGATAGATAGAATAGAATAGATAGATAAAGATAGATAAGATAGAATAGATAGATAGATAAGATAGATAAGATAGATAGATAAGATAGATGAATAGAATAGAATAAATAGAATAGATAATAGATAGATAAAGAATAGATAGATAGAATAGATAAGATAGATAGATAGATAAAATAAGATAATAGATAAGATAGATATAGAATAGATAGATAGATAGATAGATAGATAAGATAGATAAGATAGATAGATAGATAGATATAGATAGATAGATAATGAATAGATAGATAATAGATAGATAATAGAATAAGATAAATAGATGATAGATAGATAATAGATAGATAGATAGATAGATAAATAGATAGATAATAGATAGATGAATGAATAGATAGATAAGATAGATAGATAGATAGATAGATAGATAGATAGATAGAATAGATAGATAGAATAGAATAGATAAGATAGATAGATAAGATAGATAGATAAGATAGATAGATAAGATAGATAGATAGATAGATAGATAGAACGATAGATAGATAGAATAGATAGATGAATAGATAATAGATAGATAGAATAGATAGATAAGATAGATAGATAGATAGATATAGATAGATAGATAGATAGATAGATAGATAAATAGATAGATAGATAAGATAGATAAGATAGAATAGATAGATAGATGAATAGAATAGATAGATAGATAAGATAGAATAGATAAGATAGATAGATAAGATGAATAGATAGATAAAAGATAGATAGATAGAATAGATAGATAGATAGATAGAATAGATAGATAGATAGATAGAATAGATAAGATAGATAGATAGATAAAATAATGAATAATAGATGAATGAATAGATAGATAAATAGATAGAGATAGATAGATAGATAGATAGATAGAATAGATAAAATAGATAGATAAGATAGATAGATAGAATAGAATAGATAGATAAATAGATAGATGATAGATAGATAAATAGATAGAATAGATAGATAGATAGAATGAATAATGGATAAAATAGAATAGATAGATAGAATAGATAGATAGATAGATAGATAGATAGATAGATGAATAGATAGATAGATGAATAGATAGATAGATAGATAGAATAGATAAGAATAGATAGATAGATAGATAGATAGATAAGATAGAATAGATAGAAAGATAGATAGATAAATAGATAGATAGATAGATAGATAGATAAATAGATAGATAGATAGATAAGATAGATAGATAGATAAGATGAAATAGATAAGATAGATAGATAGATAATAGATAGATAGATAGATAGATAAAATAGAATAGATAGATAAGATAGATAGATAGAATAGAATAGATAGATAGATAAGAATAGATAGAATAGATAGATAGATAGAATAGATAGAATAGATAGATAGATAGATATAGATGAATAGATAGATAGATAGATAGATAGATAAGATAAATAGAATGAGATAGATAGATATAAATGAATAGATAATAGATAGATAGATAGATAGATAGATAGAATAGATAGAATAGATAGAATAGATAGATAGAATAGATAAAATAGAATAGATAGAATAGATAGATAGATAATAAGATAGATAAATGAATAGATAGAATAGATAGATATGAATAGATAGATAGATAAGATAGAATAGATAGATAGATAGAATAAGATAGAATGAATATAGATAGATAGATAGATAGATAGATAGATAAGAT
The DNA here is from genome assembly GCA_034336665.1 of Luscinia megarhynchos. Lineage (NCBI taxonomy): Eukaryota > Metazoa > Chordata > Aves > Passeriformes > Muscicapidae > Luscinia > Luscinia megarhynchos. The sequence continues at coordinate 37,285 of JAPFBE010000123.1, read as the reverse complement.
AGAATAGATAAGAATAGATAGATAGATAGATATAGAATGAATAGATAGATAAAGATAGAATAATAGATAGATAGATAGATAGAATAGATAGATAGATGATAGATAGATAGATAGATAAGATAGATAAATAGATAGATGAATAGATAAGATAGAATAAGATAGATAAGATAGATAGATAAATAAGATAGATAGATAGATAGATAGATAAGATAGATAGATGAATAGATAGAATAGATAGATAATGATAGATAGATAGAAATAGAATAGATAGATAGATAGATAGATAGATAGATGATAAGATAGAATATAGATAGATAGATAGAATAGATAGATAGAATGAATAGATAGAATGAATAGATAAGATAGATAATGAATGAATAGATAGATAGATAGATAGATAGATAGATAAGATAGATAGATAGATAGATAGATAGATAGAATAGATATGATATAGATAAGATAGATAGATAGATAGATAGATAGATAGATAGATAGAATAGAATAGATAGATAGATAATAGAATAGATAGATAGATAGATGAATAGATAGATAGATAGATAGATAGATGATGAATGAATAAATGAATAGATAGATAAGATAGATAGATAAGATAGAATAGATAGATAGATAGATAGAATGAATAGATAGATAGATGAATAGAATAGATAGATAAGATAGATAGATAGATAAGATAGATAGATAGATAGATAAGATAGATAAGATAGATAGATAGATAGAATAGAATAGATAGATAGATAGATAGATAGATAGATAGATAGATAGATAGAATGAATAGATAGATAAGATAGATAGATAGATAGATAGATAGATAGATAGATAGATAGATAGATAGATGATAAGATAGATAGATAGATATTAGATAGATAGATAGATAGATAGATAAGATAAGATAGAATAGATAGATAATAGATAATAAGATAGAATAGATAAGATAGATAGATAGATAGATAGATAGATAGATAAGATAGATAGATAGATAGATAAGATAGATAGATAGATAGATAAGATAGATAATGATATAGATAGATAGATAGATAGAATAGATAAGATAGATAGAATAGATAGATAGATAGAATAGATAGATAGATAGATAGATAGATAATGAAATAGATAGATAGATGAATAGATGAATGAGATAGATAAGATAGATATATAGATAGATAGATAGATAGATAGATAGATAGATAGAATAGATAGATAGATAGATGAATAGATAGATGAATAATAGATAGATAGATAGATAGATAGATGAATAGATAGATAGATAGATAGATAGATAGATAGAATGAATAGATAGATAAGATAGATAGATAAATAGAATAGATAGATAGATAGATAGATAGATGAATGATAGATAGATAGAATAGATAGATAGATGAATGAATAGATAGATAGATATAGATAGATAGATAGATAGATAGATAGATAGATAGATGAATGATAGATAGATAGATAAATAGATAGATAGAATGAATAGATAGATAGATAGATAGATAGATGAATAGATAGATAGATGAATAGATAGATAGATAGATAGATAGATAGATAGATAGATAGAAGAATAAGATAGATAGATAGATAGATAGAATGAATAAGATAGATAGATAGATAGATGAATAATAGATAGATAATAGATAGATAGATAGATAGATAGATAGATAGATGAATAGATAGATAGATAGATAATAGATAGATAGATAGATGATAGATAAGATAGATAGAGATAGAGATAGATAGATAGATAGATAGATAGATAGATAGATAGATAGATAGATGAATGAATAGAATGAATAGATAAGATAGATAAGATAGATAGATAGATAGATAGATAGATAGATAAGATAGATAGATATAGATGAGATAGATGAATGAATAGATAGATAGATATAGATAGATAGATAGATAGATAGATAGAATAGATAGATAGATGAATAGATAAGATAGATAGATAGATAATGAATGAATAGATAGATAGATAGATAGATAGATAGATAAGATAGATAGATAGATAGATGATAGATAGAATAGATAGATAGATAGATAGATAAGATAGAATGAATAGATAGATAGATAAGATAGATAGATAGATAGATAGATAATAGATAGATAGATAGATAGATAGATAAGATAGATAGATAGATAGATAGATAGATAGATAGATGAATAGAATAATAGATAGATGAGATAGATAGATAGATAGAATAGATAGATAGAATAAGATAATGAATAAGATAGATAGATAGATATAGATAGATAGATAGATGAATGAGATAGATAGATAATGATAGATAGAATGAATAGATAGATAAGATAGATAGATAATAGATAGATAGATGAATATAGATAGAATAGATAGATAGATAAGATAGATAGAATAGATAGATAGATAGATAGAATGATAGATAGATAGATAAGATAGATAGATAGAATAGATAGATAGATAGATAGATAGAAATGAATGAATAGATAGATAGATAGATAGATAGATAGATAGATAGATAAGATAAGATAGATAGATAGAATAGATAGATAGATAGATAGAAATAAGATAGAATAGATAAGATAGATAAGATAAGATAGATAGAATGAGATAGATAGATAGATAGATAAGATAGATAGATAGATAGATAGAATAGATAGATAGATAGATAAGATAGATAGATAGAATGAATGAATATAGATAGATAGAATAGATAGATAGATAGATAGATAGATAGATAGATAGATAGATAGATAGATAGATAATGAATGATAAAGATAGATAGATAGATAGATAGATAGATAGATAGATAAGATAGATAGATAGATAGATAGATAGATAGAATAGATAGATAATGATAGATAGATAGATGAAAGATAGAATAGATAGATAGATAGATAGATAAGATAGATAGATAAGATAGATAGATAGATAGATAGATATAGATAGATGAATAGATAGATAGATAGATAGATAGATAAGATAGATAAGATAGATGAATGAAATAGATATAGATAGATAGATAAGATAGATAGATAGATAGATAGATAGATAAGATAGATAAGATAAGATAGATAATAAGATAGATAGATAGATAGATAGAATAGATAGATAGATAAATGAATAGATAAGATAGATGAATAGAATGAATAGATAGAATAGATAGATAAGATGATAGATAAGATAGATAGATAGATAGATAGATAGATGAATGAATAAGATAGATAAAGATAGATAGATAGATAGATAGATAATGAATAGATAGATAGATAAGATAGATAGATAAGATAGAATAGATAGATGATAGATAAGATAGATAGATAAGAATAGATAGATAGATAGATAAGATAGATAGATGAATAGATAGATAGATAGATAGATGAATGAAAATAATAGATAGATAGATAGATAGATAGATGAATAGATAGATAAGAATAGATAAATAGATAGATAAGATAGATAGATAGATAAGATAGATAGAATAGATAGATAGAATGAATAAGATAGATAGATGAATAGATAATAGAAATAGATGAATATAAGATAGATAGATAGATAGAATAGATAGATAGAATGAATAAGATAGATAAGATGAATAGATAGATAGATATAGATAGATGAATGATAAGATAGATAGATAGATAGATAGATAGATACATAGATAGATAATAAGATAGAATAGAATAGATAGATAGATAATGATATAGATAAGAATAGATAGAATAGATGAATGATAAGATAGAATAAGATAGATAGAATGAGATAGATAGATAAATGAATAGATAGATAAGATAGATAGATAGATAGATAAGATAGAATAGATAGATAGATGATAGATAGAATAGAATAAGATAGATAAGATAGATATGATAGATAGAATAGATAGATAGATAGATAGATAAGATAGATAGAATAGATAGATAAAGATAGATAAGATAGATAGATAGATAGATAGATAAATAGATAGAATAGATAAGATAGATATGATAGATAGATGAATAGATAGATAAGATAGATAAACAATGAGATGAATAGAATAAGATAGATAGATAGATAGATAGAATAGAATAGATAGATAATAGATAGATAAGATAGATAGATAGAATAGATAGATAGATAGATAGATAGATAGAATAGATAATAGATGAATAGATAAATAAAGATAGATAGATAGATAAGATGAATGAATAGATAAGATAGAATAGATAGATAGATAGATAAGATGAGATAGATAGATAGATGAATAGATAGATAAGAATAGATAGATAGATAGATAATGATAGATAGATAGATAGATAGATAAGATAGATAGATGAAATAGATAGATAATAGAATAAGATAGATAAGATAAATGAATGAGATAGATAGATAGATAGATGAAATAGATAAGATAATAGATAGATAGATAGATAGATAGATAGATAGATAAGATATAGATAGATAGATAATGATAGAATAGATAGATAGATAGATAGAATAAATAGATAGATAGATAGATAGATAGAGATAGATAGATAGATAGATAGATAAGATAGATAGATAGATAATGAATAGATAAGATAGATAGATAAGATAGATAGATAGATAGATAGATAGAATAGATAAGATAGATAGATAGATAATAGATAGATAGATAATAGAATAGATAGAATAAATGAATAGATAGAATAGAATAGATAATAGAATAGAAATAGATAGATAGATAGATAGATAGATAGATAAATGAATAGATAGAATGAATAGATAGATAGATAGATAATGAATAGATAGATAGATAGATAGAT
>JAPFBE010000123.1:17500-22500 GCA_034336665.1 Luscinia megarhynchos | reverse complement strand
ATAGATAGATATGATAGATAGATAGATGAATGAATGGAATAGATAGATAGATAAGATAGATAGATAGATAGATAAGATATAGATAGATAAGATAGATAAGATAGATAAATAGAATAAGATAGATAGATAGATGAATAGATAGATAAGATAGATAGATAGAATAGATAGATAGAATAGATAGATAGAATGAATAGAATAGATAGATAGATAGAATAGATAGATAGATAATGAATGGAAATAAGATAGATAGATGAGATAGATAGATAGATAGATAGATAAGATAGATAGATAGATAGATAGATAGATAGATAGATAGATAGAGATAGATAGAATAGAAATAGATGATAGATAGATAGATAGAATCAATAAGATAGATAGATTGATAGATAGATAAATATCTGAATAGATAATGGAATAGAATGAATAGAAATAGATGGATAAATAAGATAATAGAATAGATAGAATAAATACATGATAGATGAATAGATAGATAGATAGATGAATAGATAGATAGATAGATAGATAGAATAAATAGATAAGATAGATAGATAGATAGATAGATATAGATAGATAGATAGATAGATGAATGAATAAGATAGATAGATAGATAATAGATAGATAGATAGATAAGATGATAGATAGAATAGATAGATAGAAGATAGATAGATGAATGGAATGAATAGATAGATAGAATAGATAGATAAGATAAGATAGATAGATAAGATAATGGAATAGATAGAATGAATAGATAGATAGATAGATAGATGAATAGATAAATAAGATAGATAGATAGATAGATAGGATAGATAGATAGATAGATAGATGAGATAGATAGAATGAATAGATGAGATAGATAGATAGATGGATGGATGAGATAGATAGATAGATAGATAGATAGATGGATAGATAGATAAGATAGATAGATGATAGATAGATGAGATAGATGTATAGATAGATAGATAGATGGATAGATGATAGATAGAATGAGATAGATAGATAGATAGATAGATGGATAGATAGATAATGGATGGATGGATGGATGGATGGAAGGGATGGATGATGGATGGATGGGATGGATGGATGGATGGATGGATGGATAGATGGATGGATGGATGGATGGATGGATGATGGATGGATGGAGGATGGATGATGGATGGATGGATGGATGGATGGATGATGGATGGATGGATGGATGGATGTATGGATGGATGATAGATGGATGGATGGATGGATGATGGATGGATGATGAATGGATGGATGATGATGATGGATGATGGATGGATGGATGATGATGGATGGATGATGGATGGATGGATGATGGATGGATGGATGATGGATGGATGGATGGATGGATGGATGGATGAATGGATGGATGGATGGATGGATGGATGGATGGATGGATGGATGGATGGATGGATGGATGGATGGATGGATGGATGGATGGATGGATGGATGGATGGATGGATGGATGGATGGATGGATGGATGGATGGATGGATGGATGGATGGATGGATGGATGGATGGATGGATGGATGGATGGATGGATGGATGGATGGATGATGGATGGATGGATGGATGATGATGGATGGATGGATGGATGGATGGATGATGGATGGATGGATGGATGGATGGATGATGTATGGATGGATGATGGATGGATAGATGAATGGATGGATGGATGGATGGATGGATGGATGGATGGATGGATGGATGGATGGATGGATGATATGGATGGATGATGGATGGATAGATGGATGAGGGATGGATGGATGGATGATGGATGGATGATGGATGGATGGATTGGATGGATGGATGGATGGATGGATGGATGGATGGATGGATGGATGGATGGATGATGGATGATGGATGGATGGATGATGGGTGGATGATGGATGGATGGATGGATGGATGGATGGAATGATGAATGGATGGATGATGGATGGATGATGGATGGATGGATGATAGATGGATGGATGGATGGATGGATGATGGATGGATGGATGGATGGATGGATGGATGGATGGATGATGGATGGATAGATGGATGGATGGATGGATGGATGGATGGATGGATGGATGGATGGATGGATGGATGGATGGATGGATGGATGGATGGATGAGATGGATGGATGGATGGATGGATGGATGGATGATGATGGATGGATGATGGATGGATGGATGGATGGATGATGGATGGATGGATGATGGATGGATGGATGGATGGATGGATGGATGGATGGATAGATGGATGGATGGATGGATGGATGGATGGATGGATGGATGAGATGGATGGATGGATGGATGGAATGGATGAATGGATGGATAGATGGATAGATGGATGGATGGATGGATGATGGATGGATGGATGAGATGGATGGATAGATGGATGGATGGATGGATGGATGGAAATGGATGGATGATGGATAAGATAGATAGATGGATGGATGATATGGATGATGGATGGATGGATGGATGAGATGGATAAAGATGGATGATGGATGGATAGATGGAATGGATAGATAGATGAATGGATGGATGATAGATGGATAGATAGATGGATAGATGGATGGATGGATAGATGAATGAATAGATGAATGGATAGATAGATGGATGGATATGGATGGATGAATGGATGGATGGATGGATAGATGGATAGAATGGATGGATGATAGATGGATGGATAGATGGATGGATAGATGGAATGGATGGATATAGATGGATAGATGGATAGATAGATGGATGGATAGATGAATGATAGATAGATGGATGATAGATGGATGGATGATGGATAGATGGATAGATAGATAAGATAGATGGATGAATAAGATAGATAGAGATAGATAGATGGATGATAAGATGAATGAATAGATGGATATAGATAGAATGAATGGATAGATGATAGATAGATGGATAGATGGATAGATAGATGAATGGATAGATGGATAGATGGAATGGATATAGATGGATGGATAGATGGATGAATGAATAGATGGATAAGAATAGATAGATAGATGGATGGATAGAATGGATAATGATAAGATGGATGGATGGATAGATAGATGGAATGGATGGAATGGAATGATGGATAAGATAGATAGATAGATAGAATGAGATGGATGAGATAGATAGATAGAATAGATAGATAGATGAATGGATAGATAGATATAGATGGATGGATATGGATAAGATAGAATGAATGATAAGATAGATGGATATGATAGATAGAATAGATAAGATAGATGATAGATAGATGGATGAGAATAGAATAGATAGATAGATAGATAGAATGGATAGATGAATGAATGAATGAATAGATAGATAGATGAATAGATAGATAGATAGATAGATGGATAGATAGATAGATAGATGGAATGATAGATAGATGAATAAGATAGATAGATAGATAGATAGATGAATGATAAGATAGATAGAATAGAATGAATAGATAGAATGATAGATAGATGAATGGATAAGATAGATAGATAGATAGATAGATAGATAGATAAGATGGAATAGATATTGAATAGATAGATAGATAGAATAGATATATGAATAGATAGATAGGAATGATAGATAGATATGAATAGATAAGATATAGATAGAATAGATAGATAGAATGAGATGGAATAGAATAGAATAGATAGATAGATGAATGGAATAGATAAGATAGATAAGATAGATAAGATAGATGGAATAAGATAGAATGATAGAGATAGATAGATAGATAGAATGATGGATAGATAGATAGATAGAATAGATAGATAATGAATAGATAAATAATGGAATAGATAATAAATAGAATAAGATAGATAATAGAATAGATAGATAGATAGATAGATATGATAGATAGATGAATAGAATAAGATAGATAGATAAGATGAATATAGATAGATAGAATAGATAGATAGATAAGATAGATAATAGATAGATAAAGAATAGATAAGATAGATAGATGGATAGATAGATAAATAGAATAGATAAGATAGATAGATAAGATAGATAGATAGATAGATGGATAGATAAGATAGATAGATAGATAGATATAGATAGATAGATAAGATAGATAAGATAGATAGATACATAGATAGATAAATAGATAGATAGAGATAGATATAATAAATGAATAGATAGATAGATAGATAAATAGAATAGATATAAATAGAAAATAGATAATGAATGAAAGATATAGATAGATAGATAGAATAGATAATAGAATAGAATGAATAGATAGATAGATAGATAAGATAGATAGATGAAATAGATGAGATGAGATGGATAGATAGATGGATAGATAGATAGATGAATAGATAGATGGATGGATGTATAGATGGATAGATGGATAGATAGATGGATAGATGGATGGATGGATGGATGGATGGATGGATAGGATGGATGGATGATGGATGGATGGATGGATGGATGGATGGATGGATGGATGATGATGGATGGATGGATGGATGATGGATGGATGGATGATGGATGGATGATGATGGATGATGGATGGATGGATGGATGGATGGATGGATGGATGGATGGATGGATGGATGGATGGATGGATGAGATGGATGTATGGATGATGGATGGATGATTTATGGAGGGATGGATGGATGGATGGATGATGGATGGAGGATGGATGGATGGATGTTGTATGGATGGATGATGGATGGATATATGAATGGATGGATGTATGATGGATGGATGGATGGATGGATGGATGGATGGATGGATGGATGTTCGATGAATGATGGGTGGATGGATGGATGAAAGGATGGTTGGATGGATGATGCATGGATGATGGATGGATGGATGGATGGATGGATGGATGGATGGATGGATGGATGGATGGATGGATGTTGGATGGATGATGGATGGATGGATGATGGATGATGGATGATGGATGGATGGATGGATGGATGATCGATGGATGATGGATGGATGGATGGATGGAGGAATGATAGATAGATGGATGATGGATGGATGATGGATGGAGGAATGATGGAT
>JAPFBE010001227.1:0-10263 GCA_034336665.1 Luscinia megarhynchos | reverse complement strand
CTGGCTGGGACAGAGCTGAGACATCCCAGGTCACTGTGGCAGCAGGAACGTGGTATTTGTTCAACAACACAAGCAACTCGTGCAGGAGAACACAATTCCTCTGCCACGGGCTCTGCTCAGCCCCACAATTTGTAAAGGGTCATAGAAATATTTGTGTGGGGACTAAGGCTGGCATGAGGGCTTCCAGCACAGCTGGGTTTGCTCAGCCACAAAAAGCAGCACCTGATGGGTGCTAAATTCAGCTGGGTGGGGGTAAAAGGTGGTTCAGAAATGAAGGAGCTGACGGATTGGGTTGGAATTTAACCCCAGCCAGGAGCTCAGCCTGTCACCCCCAGTGATACAGGGTTAGCCCTTCCTCCAAGTCTTTTGGGGAACAAAAGCTCGGGATGAAGGCTGCCTGTGGCAGTGAGTGAAGGCTGGGAGTTCAGGGAGGAGGAGGGCTGGGATGGTGTGGGATGGTTCCTGCTCTGGGGGAGTTTTGAGCTGGACCAAAGCTGCTGAAGCCATGGAGGAAGTGGTGCTCCACTGCAGGCTTGGGGATGATCCAGGTGCTGTAATTCCCTGCAGAACTCCTAGCCAGTGCCCTTGCTGAGCCTGTTGTGCCTCCTTGAGCAGTGATGGGACACTGCTCCCAGCCCTGCCTGCCCTGTGTCCCCACAGAGCAGGAGGCTTTTTGTGAGGCTGAGTGCCTGCCTCTGATCCCTTGACTGAAAACCACCCTGAGCTCCCTAAATCCCTCCAGCCTTTCCCATGGCTCCACACAGGCTTTTTAATTGGGCAGTTCTGTGCTTATCTGGGGTTATCCTGGCAGGGAGGGGGCTCCCTGGCAGGCTGCAATCCCAGGTTCTGTGTCACCAGCTCCATCAGCCACAGCCACCAGAGGTTTGTTTCCTGAAGCAGCTTTATTCCAGCAAATTATAAACTCCAGGAGATTTTGCAGCTCTGCTTGGGGCTCACCTGGTAAGAACAATCACATTTCCCTCTTTGCTTCCCTGTTGAAGATAAACTTTATTTTTCCCTTCCTCAACTTTCCCTGAGCCTGCTGGCCATGGAAGGGCTGCTGGGCTGAGCACATTCCTTCCCTGCAAATCCCATCCCCATTCCAGCTTGGAGAGGCAAGATCAGCATCCCTGGAAATGTCCAGGGCCAGGTTGGATGGGGCTTGGAGCAACCTGGGATGGTGGAAGGTGTCCCTGCCTGTGGCAAGGAGGGGAATGAAATGAACTTTAAGGTCTCTTCCAACCCAAAACAATTCCATGATTCCCAAAAGGTGCTGTTGAGCCCAGGGAATGCAGCTGCTGCTCCTGAGGGCTCAGACCTCGCCCCAGTGCAGGATCCCACGTGGTGTGTGAACTCGCAGCCTTCCCTCACTCCCGGTTTCCTGGGCCTCACAAGCTGCTCCCCAGCAATTTGCAAATCAAGAAAGGAAGTTAAAATTCCGTCTCCAGAAATAGCTGATTCCTGGGTTTGCAGCTTGTCTGGGAGCTGCTGGCAATTTTGTCATTTGTAGTCAAGAGAAGAGAGGAGGGGGGGGGAAAAAAAGGGAGAAATAAAAAATTGCAAAATCCAACGAGGGCAGATCTGGATGGAGCCAGGAACCACAGGAGATGCTTGGAGGTGTCCAACACCCTCTGAGCCACGGTCCCCAGGCTCTGTGCCACGGAGGGAGGTGACAACAGCCCCTTCCTGGACAGCTCTGCCCTGCCAATCCCTCACAGTGCCTCTCATCCAGAGAAATGAATGGATACAGCGCCGGGAGTGGATCAGGGGAGATTTATGGGGAGGGATTAAAAGAACTAAATATCCAGAGCTGGGTGGGGAGATGTTTAAAGGAAAGGGCGCGTGTGAGCAGGCAGGGAGTGAAAAGTGTAATAACACTCTATAAATATTTGAAGGTGGAGGCACCAGCAGCAGATTGATTTATTTGTGGCTGTGGAAATGAGATGAGGCTATAGAAGAGGGATGGGAGAAGGCAGAGCAGCTTCCCTGAGGAAGGAGCACGGATCCCCTCACCTGGAGGCAGATGGAGGTGCTGAGGGGACACGGGCAATGTGGGATGGCTGGTTTGGGCTGAGTGCCCCAGTTCAGAGCACGAAGCTGGTGGAGATGGACTCTGCCCGCTCCATCAAACTCAGCTCTGCGAGCTTTTCCATTCATTCTTCCCAAACAGCACCCAACAACGCCCGAGCTGTTCCTCCTCCTCCTCCTCCTCTTCCCCCCTCCCAGCCCCTCGTGCTGCCAAGCTGTTCATGTGTAAGAAGAACATCTTGGGCAGGACACAGGCTCCGGGTCCTCGCCGCTCTCCCGGCGGCCCCTCCCGGCTCGGTGCGGCGCTGTCCCCGCCGCGCTGGTGGCACAGCCCGGCTGGCACCGGCGGCGCCGCGAGCGCGACAGATGGCAGCGGGGACGGCTCGCTCCGCCTGTGCCAGGGTGGAAATGGCTCAGCTGCAAATGAATATTTCCAGAAACCTCGCCTTCCCTGCTTTATAATTATGAGCAGATTTTCTTGGGGATAAAAGGGAGGCTGGTTTCGAAAAAGAACTGACCCTGTGTGGGAAGAACGGTTTTCTTCTTGGAAAAATTATGGTGCCTTGAGCGAGTTTAACTCTTCTGCTTCCTTCAGGCAGGAGAGGATTCTCTGCATCCAAATTCCCATCAGTCAGCTCCGAGCCTGAGGCTTGGCTCCAGCAAGCTCCCCACAGGAACAGGAGGCTGTTTTAAACCAGCCAGCTCCCCTTTCAGGCTCTGGGTGGGGGGCTGTGACCCCACGGGAAGCCCCTCCTCGGAAGCTTCTGGAACATCTGTGGCAGGCAGGAGTCCACATGAAGGTCTGGCAGCCTGGCTGGGAGGCACTGGTGGGAGGTGGGACGTGGTGGTGGTGCCTGGCCGTGGCTGTGGGGTCCCTGCTCTGCTCTGTGGTGCCCACCGGGGCTATTCCATCAGGAATTCCTGCTGGGGAGACCACTCTGGACTGGATGTGTGTGGAATTCTCTGGAAGGCACCGGGTGCTGCCCAGTGGGGGCTGGGCCCAGCACTGGGCTCCATCCCACGTGTGGGATTTTCTGCCAGTGCTCATTCCATGGGGATGGAGGGAGGGGAGGCAGCTGGGAATGAGCTGGGAGATGTCCATGGTGACATCATACACGTCAACTGTGACGTCACACACATCCACGATGACGTCACACACTTACATAGTGACATCACACACGTCCATGGTGACGTCACACACATCCATGGTGATGTCACACACATTCATGGTGGCGTCACAACACATCCATGGTGACATGACACACATTCATGGTGATGTCACACATATTCATGGTGATGTCACACACATCCATGGTGATGTGACACACCCATGATGACATCACACACATCTGTGGTGACATCATAGATGCCCATGGTCACATCACAGATGCACAGTCAGGTCAAATGTGTCCATGTCACATCACACATGTCCATGGTGACGTCACACACACGTCCATGGTGACATCACACACATTCATGGTGATGTCACACACACATCCATGGTGACGTCACACACATCTGTGGTGAAATCACACATGTCCATGGTGACATCACACACATTCATGGTGATGTCACACACATCCATGGTGATGTCACACACATCCATGGTGACGTCACACACACATCCATGGTGACATCACACACATTCATGGTGATGTCACACACATCCATGGTGATGTCACATCCATGGTGACATCACACACATCTGTGGTGACATCACACATGTCCATGGTGACATCACACAATTCCATGGTGACATCACAGATGCCCATGGTCACATCACAGATGCACAGTCAGGTCAAACGTGCCCATGTCCCATCACACAATTCCATGCTCACATCACACATGTCCATGGTGACATCACACAATTCCATGCTCACATCACAGATGCACACAGTCAGGTCAAACGTGCCCATGTCCCACCACACAATTCCACATTACACAAATCCATGGTCACATCACACAATTGGTGCCATGATCACATCAAAGGTGCCCACGGTCACATCGTGGGTGACCAGCACCCCCCAAGCTGGGGGCTCTGGGACACAGCATCCCCTTCCCCGAGCCCAAACCGCCTCCTCTGTGTCAGAATCGCCTCGGGAAATTCATTTCTGCAGACGTGAGAGGCAAAGGGGTGCTTGGAAGTTTTCCCCAGCATGAGGGAAGCCCTTGAAGCTGATTCCTAGAACAGGCACCTTATTAGGGAGCGTCGGGGCGAACTTTGAACAGCTCTTACACGGAAACAGATCTGCCTCTGGAGCAGCAGTTTGCTGTGTTCCTTTTGATAACGATAATGATCTTACATTGCGGCGCTGCCTTTCATCTCGCCCGATCTTAATGAGCTTTACAGACAAATGTGCAAGCGATACGGGCAGATCACTCCCGGCGCTGCCAGCCCTGGATGCGGCAGGTGTCTGGGAACCAGCCCGCGCCGAGCGGGAGGAACGCGGGCTTGTTGTCATTCCTCCTTATTTATTGAAAATGCAGGCAGCATTCTAGAGAAGAGGGATTTGGCAAGCTCGGGTTTGGCCAGGACAACAAAGTTGTCTCTCTGTCTTTGCTTTTGGAGCCGTTCCTCTCCTCGGTCCGTGTTTCAGCTGCCAGGGAAGGGATTGCTGCCCTGGCGTGGGGATGGCGGCTCCGGGGCTCTGCCGAGTGTTCCGTGTGTTTCAGAGGTGCCAAGAGCAGGGAGATGTGCCAGAATAGCCCGTGGCCTGCGCCCACAGAGCTCAGCTGGGCTTGGGCTGAGGTGCTGCATCCATCACAGCCTCTCCCTGCACTTCTGCTCCCGGTTTTTTCTCCCTGTTTCTCACCCGTGCCCCAAACGCTGGGGTGGGATCTGCTCCCTCATCCAGCAGGATATTTCCAGCCACTGTTTTGTGTCACCTTGAACGCTGGGCTCTGTGTCCCCAGAGTCTCATCTGTTCCCAATCCATCAGGCCAAATTTAGCATTGCCACGAGGAGCTGTCCCCCAGCACAGCACATCTCCATCTCCTCCATCTCCCCCCCATCCACGAGGGCACTGCTCCTTTCCTCCCCATAGCAACCAGCACTCAGTGGAGAGGGAAAAGCAGGAGCTGGGAGTGTCCCAATGCCTCAGGTTCAATTTTGAGCCAATATTCTGCCTAATGATCCCAGGCCAAAGGGAAAACTGCTGCTGCTGCTGCTGCTCAGGTGTTGCTGGAGCCTTCCCCATCCATTTAGGATTTTTCCCCAGGAAAAAGCTGTCCCCCCATCCCAGCACCCAGCTGGCTGTGTGTGGTGCTGTCCCTCCCCTCCTGGGGACATCCCAGCTCGTTCAGGATGTGCCCAACTCTTTTTGGCCCTTTGGTTCACAAACACTTTCAACCCTTTGGGGTTTGTGTGGAAGCAAATTCCTTTTCTCTCCTCTGTTTCTCTTCCTCTCAAGCTGACCCCTCCTGAGAGCCCTTTTATCCTCCTGTATCTCCATTTCCACCTCTTTTTTGGGGACTATGGTGGGGTTAACCCTTCCTTTGCTGTCTGGGGTTTGTAAAAATGCTGCTGCTCAGGATATTTGAGGCTGAAAGCAAATCCTTGTGCCCTCAGGATACAGAGCCATGTCCCTGCCAGGAGTCCCACAGGAGGCTCGTGTGGGACATCCCAGCCCAGAGGTTTTGCTCTCATGTTTGTTCCCGAGGTTTTAATTCCCCAGGGAACAGGGAATTCAGAAACAGGTCTGAGGAAAGATGTTTTGTGGCCAACAAGAAGTTCTCTGTGGGGGGATGAGATAAATGCTTGTTTGCTCTAATAAAAATTCATTAGTAAAGCTGATGGACAGCAAAGGACACAAACACTGACTCTCCTGAGTGCTGATGTGTGATGGGAATGCTGGAGTGGTTATCAGGACAGTGCCTGTGGATTTGGGAATTGTCCAGCCCAGGACTGTCAGGCTGTTCACACGGCATTTGGTGCAGCTGCCCCACCCCTGGAAGTGTCCAAGGCCAGGCTGCACAAGGCTTGGGCAGACCTGGGATAGTGGAAGGTGTCCCTGCCCATGGCAGGGGTGGGATGAGCTGAGCTTTGTTTCCCACCCAAACAGTTCTGGAATTCCATGACTCTGCAGCTTCCATGCGTTTCCCATGTCTGCAGCCATTGCCTCACCCTGACTAACGGGCAGTGGCACAAAAAGAAGCAGTTTGCAGGGAATTTTGGATTCTCCAAGCCCAGTCTGGTGGCCTTGGCTCTCTGCTTGTTTACATGGAGACGATTGCTGCTGCCACGTTTGTGTTTGGAGCACTGTGAGAAAGGCTGAAATCTCTCCAAACCTGTTTTTCTCTGAGAATTAGAAAACCACAAACAAAAAAAAAAAAAAAAGGAAGAAAAGCTCACAAACACAACCAGACTGGGGAGTGTTTTTATCCATATTGACTTCCATGAAGCTCCTCTCTCACCTATTCTAAACCCAATATGAGCATCCCTTGGGGATGAATGGCTGTCAAAAACTGGGATGCATCCAGAGGTTATCAACATCCCAGGGCTCAGGAGAGGATTCTGCAGCTCCAGAATGGATCTTTCTTCCCTCTCTCCAGCTCCAGCACACGGCCTGTGCTGCCAGCATTGGGTTAAATGCCCAATTAGTCCCTCCCATTTCCCAGATAATTGCTGTGGTTGTTGCTGAGTGGGAGCCTTTGGGATCCATCAGCTCCTCCTCCAGCTGGCCTGAGCTGGCTCCAGGGCCACTTTTGGGGGCTGCCACTGCCAAAAAATCTGGCCTGAGATCCCTTGGGAATGGGAGTGCTGCTTTTGCTGCCTCCAGGGGATCCAGCACCCCGGGTTTTGGCTGGAAGAGGAGGGACAAAGGGAATTATCAGGACAAAACAGCCAAAGCCTAACGACCACAGGCAGGGATGTAAGGATTTCTATGGGAAGGTGGTTAATAACTGGGGAAAATGCAGGCTCCTGGCTGATGCCAAGCAAGGTTCCAGGGGTGAGAGTCTTTCCAGGCGCTGGGTGTGAGCTCATGGCTTGTCCCACCTGGGGGAGATCTCACAACTGGTGGGTGCATCCCATCCCTCCTGCTCCCAGCACTCCCTCAGCTCCCTGGGGTGTGGGAAATGCTGAACCCACCTTTCCTCACCACTTGAGCATGGAAAAGCAGCACCCAGCACCTCTTGCAACTTTGTTGGCAGGGAAAAGAGCAAGTGCCAGGGAATTTTGTTGGCTCCTCTCTGGCATGGGAGTAGCACTGGTACTCAGGCTGAGCTTGGGCTGAATTCAGCCAAATTCCTTAATCCCTGAAAGTGGGGAAGGCTCCTCTCTGCCCTGGGCTTTGTGGTTGGTGTGTGGATCGTGCAGCAGAGGTGGCCCAGAGGCACACGAGCACTGCCACCCCAGATGTGCTCATGACATGAGCAGGATGAACTCACTGCACGCTGCTGCTGCTGCTGGTCTGGTTATTGGAATTGGTGACCTTAAAGGTCTTTTCCAACTTTAACAATTCCATGATTTATAATTCCTCTCTCCCTGCACTTTTAGGCTTTAAAAACCTGATTTTATCTGAGATGGTTAATGCCCCCTCCCAGCTCCTCCAGCAACCAGGTGAATGTCACCTGGTTTTACAGTAGAGGGGACATTTGGCCTGTGGAGAGTCAATGTCAGAGGCAGGGTCACACCCCGAGAGCCATTCCGTCCTCTGCTCCCTGCAGCAAGGATTTTTCTTGGAGCAGCATCCCCCCTGTGTGAGCTGGGGCTATAAAGAACAAATGAAGTGCTGTGCAAGCCAAAGGAAACGGCATCGTTTAAAATCTGCACAAGGTTAAAAGGCACGGGGAGGACGCAGAATGTGCGGGTGGATGGCAGGAGAGCGGGCAGGTCACACCCAGGGAATGCAGAGCCGAACCAGAGCGCAGGAGGAGCAGGGAAATCGCGCTCCTCTCCTGCTCCAGTCCCAGGGGCTGCAGAGCCGAACCAGAGCGCAGCAGGAGCAGGGAAATCGCGCTCCTCCCGCTCCAGTCCCAGGGGCTGCAGAGCCAAACCAGAGCTCAGGAGGAGCAGGAAATCGCGCTCCTCACCCTGCTCCAGTCCCAGGGGATGCAGAGCCAAACCAGAGCGCAGGAGGAGCAGGGAAATCGCGCTCCTCTCCTGCTCCAGTCCCAGGGGCTGCAGAGCCGAACCAGAGCGCAGGAGGAGCAGGGAAATCGCGCTCCTCACCCGCTCCAGTCCCAGGGGCTGCAGAGCCGAACCAGAGCGCAGGAGGAGCAGGGAAATCGCGCTCCTCACCTGCTCCAGTTCCAGGGGCTGCAGAGCCGAACCAGAGCGCAGCAGGAGCAGGGAAATCGCGCTCCTTTCCTGCTCCAGTCCCGGGAATGCAGAGCCGAACCAGAGCGCAGGAGGAGCAGGGAAATCGCGCTCCTCTCCTGCTCCAGTCCCAGGGAATGCAGAGCCGAACCAGAGCGCAGGAGGAGCAGGGAAATCGCGCTCCTCTCCTGCTCCAGTCCCAGGGGCTGCAGAGCCGAACCAGAGCTCAGCAGGAGGAGCAGGGAAATCGCGCTCCTCACCTGCTCCGGTCCCAGGGGATGCAGAGCCAAACCAGAGCGCAGCAGGAGGAGCAGGGAAATCGCGCTCCTCACCTGCTCCAGTCCCAGGGGATGCAGAGCCGAACCAGAGCGCAGCAGGAGGAGCAGGGAAATCGCGCTCCTCACCTGCTCCGGTCCCAGGGGATGCAGAGCGGCGATCCCCAGGGAAGCGCTGACGGATGGGTTTTTCCAGCGCCCTGCAGAGTCATCCCGAGCAATTAGCTGGAGTGATGCCCTGCTGGCAGTGACAGCTCGCAGCGCTGCTGGCCCGTCCGGCGCATCCCCAGCCGCAGAGCCGCTCCCGGGCTGAGCCCCGCAGGGCTTTGGGGAGCGTTTACAGCCTTTTGCTCTCGCAGCCCCGCAGGCAGGGCCTGGGGCAAGTTGCCTTCCCGAATTAGGCCACTGTCAGGTTTGGCGGTTGAGGTTTCAGTTCATTTTCTTCCTGGCTCGCTCCGAGCAGCCCCATGTGGATTCCCGGGCCAGGATGCAAAGTGTCTGGGCAGCGCTCGGTCGTGCTCCCTGCTGAGCTGTTAACACTGATTTTCCATGAATATTCAGGACTGTGAGAGGCATCCAGGATTCTCCTGCAGTCAAGGCTCACTGGATCTCGACTCGGTTGCTGCCATTGGCGTTTTGGGCAAAGCAGCCCTTGGCTCCCTCGGAGAAGTATTTTTATTTCCCTGCAGAGTCTCCGGGTGTGTAATGGGAAAAGGCTCATCCAGGAAGGGAACAAACATAAAGTCATGGAATAGGTTGGGTTGGAATTAACCTTAAAGATCATCCAATTCCACCCCCTGTCATGGGCAGGGACACCTTCCACTATCCCAGGTTGCTCCAAGTTCACCTGGCCATGAACACTTCCAGGGATGGATGAGCCACAGGTTCTCTGGACAATTCTTCCCAATATTCCATCTAACCCTGCCCTCTGGCAGCGGGAAGCCTTTCCCTGTGTCCTGTCACTGCAAGCCCTTGCCCAAAGTCCCTCTCCAGGGCAAGAATGAGCTCAGGTAAGGTTCCATCACCAGCAGGGTTTGTTTCCTACTGGGATTGGATGCCCAAGCATCTCCCCCAGTCATTCAGCACTAATCCTGGAGCCTGGCTGGGATGGGGTGTCCAAAACGAGCCCCCCAGGAATGTCAGCCTCCCTGCTGTGACTCTGCTCCCAGAGCCTGCACACAGGCAAGGTCCTGAGCAGTGACTGCAGAGCTTTGCTCCCCAGCCTGTCATTCCCTGGCTCCCTGCTTTCCCACCTCAGCCCAGCTTCCAGCACATGGGAACAGCTGGATGGAACCAAATTTTCACTTGCTTTCTGAAAAGCCAGCAGGTCCCGTTGCCAGGAAAAACATTTACTGACAAAATAGTCATGGATCTATTTCCCTTTCATCAGGGTGAGGGCGGCAGCGCCAATGGGGACGTTTCTTACCCGAAATTCAGGAATCACTGTCACTAAAATGGGAGCCCAGTGTGTTTCAGACTGGTCAGGCAGCCAACACCCATCAACCCCCTGGAAGCAGCCCAGGGCTCGTGGGGACAGCCTTTGGCTTCCCTGGCTCTGCTGGGATTGGAATGGTTGTTCCTCTGAAAGCAGAGCTGCTGTTTAGTGGTTTGCCCTCCATAAAAGAGATTTTCCTGTCATTGCAGAGGAATTGCTGCTGAGCCTGGACTCAGAATAGTTCAGAACTTGTGCCATGAGCTCCT
>JAPFBE010001226.1:0-10303 GCA_034336665.1 Luscinia megarhynchos | reverse complement strand
CTATGGTTGGGCGGCAGAAGGGTTTGCGCTGTCTCTGAGTGTGCCGCCACGGTCAGGCCTACCCTTAGCATGCAAGGCAGAAGGGCCCGCAGTTTCTTCTCGGTTGACGCAATCGACCAGCGCCAGCGGTGAGCCGCAGAACCGTTTGCGCGTGCCTCTGGGTGCCGCACGGCCGGCCCACCCGCGGGTGGGCGCGCAAAGAAAGGTCGCGCGTTTGCTCTGCGTTTGCTCGCCATCGCCGGCCCACGCGTAGGTGGGCGTGCAGAACCGTTTGTGTGCGGTTGCCTCTGCGTGCCGCTGACGGGGCCGGCTCCAACCCGCGTGGGCGTGCAGAAGGGCCTGCGGTTGTCTCTGGGTGCCGCCACGCCGCCCCACCCGTGGGTGGGCGCTGCAGAAGGGTCTGCGCTTGCTCTGAGTGTGTCGCGACGGTCGCCCACCCGTGGGTGGGCTGGCAGAAGGGCTCTGGCGCTTGCCTCTGAGTGTGCCACACGCCGCCCACCCGCAGGGTGGGCGTGCAGAAGGGCCTCGCGGTTGCTCTGGGTTGACGCGAACGCACCAACCCACCCGTAGGTGGGCGGCAGAACTGTTTGCGCGGTGCCTCTGCGTGTCGCGACCGTCGCCCACCCCGTGGTGGGCGGCAGAACTGTTTTGCGCTTTGCCTCTGGGTGTGCCGCCACGGCCGCCCACCCTGCTGGGTGCGTGCAGAAGGGCTCCCGCGGTTGCCTCTGGGTGTGCCGCCACGGCCGCCCAACCCGCTGGGTGGGCGGCAGAACTGTTTGCGGTTGCTCTGGGTGTGCCGCTGACGCCGGCCCACCCGTGGGTGGGCGCAGAAGGGCCTGCGGTTGCCTCTGGGTGTGCCGCCACGGCCAGCCCACCCGCGGGTGGGCGGCAGAAGGGCCTGCAGTTTCTTCTGGGTTTGACGAACGACCAGCTTACCCGTGGGTGGGCTGCAGAACTGTTTGCGCAGTGCCTCTGGGTGTGCCGCTGACGGCCGGCCCACCCCGTGGGTGGGCGCAGAACTGTTTGCGGTGCCTCTGCGTGCCGCTGACGGCCGCCCACCCGTGGGTGGGCGTGAAGAAGGGCCCTGCGGTTGCCTCTGGGTGTGCCGCCACGGCTGGCCCACCAGTGGGTGAGCGCGCAGAAGGCCCTGCAGTTGCCTCTGGGTGTGCAGCAACGGGCGGCCTACCCGTGGGTGGGCGGCAGAACTGTTTGCTTTGTGGTTCTGCGTGCCGCCACGGCCGCTCACCCGTGGGTGGGCGTGCAGAAGGGCCTGCAGTTGCCCCCTGGTTGTGCAGTTAGGACCGCCCACCCGCGGGTGGGCGTGGAGAAGGGCCTGGCGCTGTCTCTGGGTGTGCCGCCACGCCGGCCCCACCCGTGGAGGGCGGCAGAAGGGCCTCGCGGTTTCCTCTGCGCGCCACGACGGCCGCCCACCCCGCGGGTGGGCGTGCAGAAGGGTCTGGCGGTTGCCTCTGGGGTTTACGCGAACGGTCGGCCCACCCGCGAGTGGGCGGCAGAACTATTTGCGTGTTCCTCTGCGTGTCGCCGATCGCCGCCCACCCGCGGGTGGGCGGCAGAGGGGCTCTGCGGTTGCCTCTGCGTGTTGCTACGGCCGCTCATCAGTGGGTGGGCGCAGAAGGGCCCTGCGGTTGCCTCTGGCTGTGCCGCTACAGCCGCCCACCCGTGTGTGGGCGCAGAAGGGCCTGCTGTTGCCTCTGGTGTCGCCGCATCGCCGCCCACCCGTGGGTGAGCGGCAGAAGGGCCCCTGGCGGTTGCCCTCTGGGTGTGCCGCTGACGGGTCCGCTCCCACCCGCGGGTGGGCTGCAGAAGCGCCCCGCGGTTGCCTCTGGGTGTTGTTTACGGCCGGCCCACCCGTGGGTGGGCTGCACAGAAGGCCCCTGCAATTGCCTCTGGGTTGACGCATCCGACCGCCCACCCGTAGGTGGGCTGCAGAACTGTTTGTGCGTGCCTCTGCGTGTCGCCGACGGGCCGCCCACCCGCGGGTGGGGCGGCAGAACTGTTTGCGCGGTGGCTCTGGGTGTCGCCACGGCCGGCCCACCCCGTGGGTGGGCGAAGTAGGGCCTGCATTTTCTCTGGGTGTGCCGCCACGGCCGCACTACCCGCTGGTGGGCGTGCAGAAGGGCCCCCGCGCTTGCCTCTGGGTGTGCAGCTGACGCCAGCCCACCCGTGGGTGGGCTGCAGAAGCCTACATTTTCTTCTGGGTTGACGCCAACGCTCCAGCTTACCCGTGGGTGGGCTGCAGAACTGTTTGCATGTGCCTCTGGGTGTGGCGCGACGTCGGCCCACCCGTGGGTGGGCTGCAGAAGGGTTTGGCGTTTGTCTCTGAGTGTGCCGCCACGCCCGCCCACCCGTGGGTGGGAGCGTGCGGAATGGCTTGCAGTTTCTTCTGGGTTGACGCAACGACCAGCTTACCCGTAGGGTGGGCGGCAGAAGGGCCTGCAGCTTTGCCTCTGGGTGTGCCGCCACGCCGCCCACCCTGCAGGTGGGCATGCAGAACTGTTTGCGTGCCCTCTGCGTGCCGCGATTTACCGCCCACCCGTGGGTGGGCGTGACAGAAAGGTCCCCGCGGTTGCCCCTGAGTGTTTAGCTGACGCTGGCCCACCCGCGGGTGGGCGCGGCAAAGGGAACGCGTTGCCCTCTGGGTTGACGCAAACGACCAACCCACACATAGGTGGGCGTGCAGAACTGTTTATGCGGTGCCTCTGCGTGCCGCCACGGCCGCAAAACCCGTGAGTGGCCGCAGAACTGTTTGGCGGTGGCTCTGGGTGTGCCGCCGACGGGCCGCCCACCCGTGGGTGGGCTGCAGTAGGGCCTGCATTTTCCCCTGGGTGTGCCGCCACGGCCGGCCCACCCGTTGGTGGGTGTGCAGAAGGCCCCGCGGTTGCTCTCTGGATGTGCAGCTGACGGCCAGCCCACCCGTGGGTGGGCGTGCAGAAGGGCCTGCAGTTTCTTCTGGGTTGACGCGAAGGGCCAGCCTACCCGTGGGTGGGCGCAGCAGAACTGTTTGCGCGGTGCCTCTGCGTGCCGCCACGGCCCGCCTACCCGCGGGTGGGCTGCAGAACTGTTTGCCGTTGCCTCTGGGTGTGCCGCCACGGCCGCCCACCCGTGGTTGGGCGTGCAGAAGGGCCTGGCGGTTGCCTCTGGGTGTTCAGCCGACGGCCAGCCCACCCCCTGGTGGGCGTGAAGAACTGTTTCATGCGGTGCCTCTGGGTTTGCCGCCACGGCCGGCCCACCCGCGGGTGGGCGCAGCAGAAGGCCCGCGGTTGCTCTCTAGTTGTGCCACAGACGCGCGGGCCCACCCGTGGGTGGGCTGAAGTAGGGCCTGCATTTTCCCTTTGCGTGCCGCCACGCGCCGCCCACCCGCTGTTGGGTGTGCAGAACGGCCCCGCGGTTGCCTCTGGATGTGCAGCCACGGCCAGCCCAATCCCGCGGGTGGGGCGGCAGAAGGGCCTGCAGTTTCTTCCTGGGTTGACGCGAACGACCAGCTTACCCGTGGGTGGGCTGCAGAACTGTTTGCGCAGTGCCTCTGGGTGTGCCGCCGACGGCCGGCCCACCCGTGGGTGGGCGTGCAGAACTGTTTGCGGTTGCCTCTGGGTGTGCCGCGACGGCCGGCCCACCCGCGGTGTGGGCGCAGCAGAAGGGCCCTGCGGTTGCCTCTGAGTGTGCCGCCGACGGCCGGCCCACCCGTGGGTGGGCGTGCAGAAGGGTTTGCGCTAGCCTCTGAGTGTGCCGCCCCACGGCCTGGCCCTACACGTGGGTGGGCGTGCAGAAGGGCCTGCTGTTACCTTTGGGTGTGCCGCCACGGCCCGGCCCACTCGTGGGTGAGCGTGCAGAAGGGTTTGCGGTTGCCTCTGGGTGTGTTGTTAACGGCGGGCCCACCCGTAGGGTGGGCGTGCACAACTGTTTGCGCGGTGCCTCTGGGTGTGCCTCCACGGCCGGCCCACCCGTGGGTGGGCGTGCAGAAGGGCCCTGCGGTTGCCTCTGGGTTGACGCGAACGCACCAACCCACCCGTAGGTGGGCGTGCAGAACTGTCTGCGGTGTGCCTTCTGGGTGTGTCGCGACGGCCGGCCCACCCGTGGGTGGCCGTGCAGAACTGTTTGGCGCGGTGGTTCTGCGTGCCGCCACGGCCGGCCTAACCCCTACGTGGGGCGTGCAGAAGGGCCCTGCGGTTTCCTCTGGGTTGGCGCAACGACCAACCCACCCGTGAGGGTGGGGCGTGCAGAACTGTTTGCGGTAGCTCTGCGTGTCGCGACGGCCGCCCACCCGCGGGTGGGCGTGCAGAAGGGCCTCGCGTTTGCCTCTGGGTGTGCCGCCACGGCCGGCCCACCCGTGGGTGGGGCGTGCAGAAGGGTTTGCGCAGTGCCTCTGAGTGTGCCGCCACGGCCGGCCCACCCGTGGGTGGGCGTACAGAAGGGTTTGCGTTTGCCTCTGAGTGTGCCGCCACGGCCGGCCTACCCGTGGGTGGGCGTGCAGAAGGGCCTGCGATTTCCTCTGGGTTGACGCAACGACCAACCCACCCGTAGGTGGGCGTGCAGAACGGTTTGCGTGTGCCTCTGGGTGTGCCGCCACGGCCGGCCCACCCCTGGGTGGGCGTGCAGAACTGTTTGCGTGTGCCTCTGGGTGTGCCTCCACGGCCGGCCCACCCGTGGGTGGGCGTGCCGAAGGGCCTGCGGTTGCCTCTGGGTGTGTTGCCACGGCCGGCTCATCAGTGGGTGGGCGTGCAGAAGGGCCTGCGGTTGCCTCTGGCTGTGCCGCTACGGCCGGCCAACCGTGTGTGGGCGGGCAGAACTGTTTGCGTGTGGCTCTGGGTGTGCCGCCACGGCCGGCCCACCCGTGGGTGGGCGTGCAGAAGGGCCTGCGGTTGCCCTTGGTTGTGCCGCCACGGCCGGCCCACCCGTGTGTGGGCGTGCAGAAGGGCCTGCGGTTGCCTCTGCTTGTGCCGGCACGTCCGGCCCACCCGTTGGTGGGTGTACAGAAGGGCCTGCGGTTGCCTCTGGGTGCGCCGCCACGTCCGGCCCACCCGTGGGTGGACGTGCAGAAGGGTCTGCGGTTGCCTCTGGGTTTACGCAACGGCCGGCCCACCCGTGGGTGGGCGTGCAGAGGGGCTTGCGGTTGCCTCTGGGTGTGTTGCCACGGCCGGCTCATCAGTGGGTGGGCGTGCAGAAGGGCCTGCGGTTGCCTCTGGGTGTGCGGCCACGGCCGGCCCACCCGTAAATGGGCGTGCAGAAGGGCCTGCGGTTGCCCCTGGGTGTGCCGCCACAGTCTGCCCACCTGTGGGTGGGCGTGCAGAAGGCCCTGCGGTTGCGTCTGGGTGTGCCGCTACGGCCGCCCAACCTTGTGTGGGCGTGCAGAACTGTTTGCGTGTGCCTCTGGGTTTGCCGCCACGGCCGGCCCACCCGTGGGTGGGCGTGCAGAAGGGCCTGCGGTTGCCTCTGGGTGTGCCGCCACGGCCGGCCCACCCGTTGGTGGGTGTGCAGAAGGCCCTGCGGTTGCCTCTGGGTGTGCAGCCACGGCCGGCCTACCCGTGGGTGGGAGTGCAGAAGGGCCTGCGGTTGCCTCTGGGTGTGCCGCCACGTCCAGCCCACCCGTGGGTGGGCGTGCAGAAGGGCCTGCAGTTTCTTCTGGGTTGACGCAATGACCAGCTTACCCGTGGTTGGGCGTGCAGAACTGTTTGCATGTGCCTTTGGGTGTGCCGCTACGGCCGGCCCACCCGTGGGTGGGCGTGCAGAACTGTTTGCGTGTGGCTCTGGGTGTGCCGCCACGGCCGGCCAACCCGTGGGTGGGCGTGCAGAAGGGCCTGCTTTTCCCCCTGGGTGTGCCGCCACGGTAGGCCCACCCGTGTGTGGGCGTGCAGAAGGGTTTGCGGTTTCCTCTGGTTTGACGCAACGACCAACCCACCCGTAGGTGGGCGTGCAGAACTGTTTGCGTGTGGCTCTGGGTGTGCCGCTACGGCCGGCCCACCCGTGGGTGGGCGTGCAGAAGGGCCTGCGGTTGCCTCTGGGTGTGCCGCCACGGCCGGCCCACCCGTGGGTGGGAGTGCAGAAGGGTTTGCGTTTGCCGCTGAGTGTGCCGCCACGGCCGGCCCACCCGTGGGTGGGCGTGCAGAAGGGTTTGCGTTTGCCTCTGAGTGTGCCGCCACGGCCGGCCTACCCGTGGGTGGGCGTGCAGAAGGGCCTGCGGTTTCCTCTGGGTTGACGCAACGACCAACCCACCCGTAGGTGGGCGTGCAGAACGGTTTGCGTGTGCCTCTGGGTGTGCCGCCACGGCCGGCCCACCCCTGGGTGGGCGTGCAGAACTGTTTGCGTGTGCCTCTGGGTGTGCCGCCACGGCCGGCCCACCCGTGGGTGGGCGTGCAGAAGGGCCAGCGGTTGCCTCTGGGTGTGTTGCCACGGCCGGCTCATCAGTGGGTGGGCGTGCAGAAGGGCCTGCGGTTGCCTCTGGCTGTGCCGCTACGGCCGGCCCACCTGTGTGTGGGCGTGCAGAAGGGCCTGCGGTTGCCTCTGGGTGTGCCGCCACGGAAAGCCCACCCGTGGGTGGGCGTGCAGAAGGGCCTGCGGTTGCCCCTGAGTGTGCCGCCACGGTCGGCCCACCTGTGGGTGGGCGTGCAGAACGCCCTGCGGTTGCGTCTGGGTGTGCCGCTACGGCCGGCCAACCGTGTGTGGGCGTGCAGAACTGTTTGCGCGTGGCTCTGGGTGTGCCGCAACGGCCGGCCCACCCGTGGGTGGGCGTGCAGAAGGGCCTGCGGTTGCCACTAGTTGTGCCGCCACGGCGGGCCCACCCGTGGGTGGGCGTGCAGAAGGGCCTGCATTTTCCCCTGGGTGTGCCGCCACGGCCGGCCCACCCGTTGGTGGGTGTGCAGAAGGCCCTGCGGTTGCCTCTGGATGTGCAGCCACGGCCAGCCCACCCGTGGGTGGGCGTGCAGAAGGGCCTGCAGTTTCTTCTGGGTTGACGCAAAGACCAGCTTACCCGTGGGTGGGCGTGCAGAACTGTTTGCGTGTGCCTCTGGGTGTGCCGCCACCGCGGGCCCACCCGTGGGTGGGCGTGCAGAATTGTTTGCGGTTGCCTCTGGGTGTGCCGCCACGGCCGGCCCACCCGTGGGTGGGCGTGCAGAAGGGCCTGCTTTTCCCCCTGGGTGTGCCGCCACGGCCGGCCTACACGTGGGTGGGCGTGCAGAAGGGCCTGCTCTTGCCTTTGGGTGTGCCGCCACGGCCGGCCCACTCGTGGGTGAGCGTGCAGAAGGGTTTGCGGTTGCCTCTGGGTGTGTTGCGACGGCGGGGCAACCGTGGGTGGGCGTGCACAACTGTTTGCGTGTGCCTCTGTGTGTGCCTCCACGCCCGGCCCACCCGTGGGTGGGCGTGCAGAAAGGGCCTGCGGTTGCCTCTGGGTTGACGCAACGACCAACCCACCCGTAGGTGGGCGTGCAGAACTGTTTGCGTGTGGCTCTGGGTGTGTCGCCACAGCCGGCCCACCCGTGGGTGGGCGTGGAGAACTGTTTGCCTGTGGCTCTGGGTGTGCCGCCACGGCCGGCCCACCCGTGGGTGGGCGTGCAGTAGGGCCTGCATTTTCCCCTGGATGTGCCGCCACGGCCGGCACACTCGTTGGTGGGTGTGCAGTAGGCCCTGCGTTTGCCTCTGGATGTGCAGCCACGGCCAGCCCACCCGTGGGTGGGCGTGCAGTAGGGCCTGCATTTTCTTCTGGGTTGACGCAACGACCAGCTTACCCGTGGGTGGGCGTGCAGAACTGTTTGCGTGTGCCTCTGGGTGTGCCGCCAAGGCCGGCCCACCCGTGGGCGGGCATGCAGAACTGTTTGCGTGTGCCTCTGGGTGTGCCGCCACGGCCGGCCCACCCCTGGGTGGGCGTGCAGAAGGGCCTGCTTTTCCCCCTGAGTGTGCCGCCACGGTAGGCCCACCCGTGTGTGGGCGTGCAGAAGGGCCTGCGGTTGCCTCTGGGTGTGCCGCCACGGCCGGCCCACCCGTGGGTGGGCGTGCAGAAGGGTTTGCGTTTGCCTCCGAGTGTGCCGCCACGGCCGGCCCACCCGTGGGTGGGCGTGCAGAAGGGTTTGCGTTTGCCTCTGAGTGTGCCGCCACGGCCGGCCTACCCCTACGTGGGCGTGCAGAAGGGCCTGCGGTTGCCTCTGGGTTGACGCAACGACCAACCCACCCGTAGGTGGGCGTGCAGAACTGTTTGCGTGTGGCTCTGGGTGTGCCGCCACGGCCGGCCCACCCGTGGGTGGGCGTGCAGAAGGGCCTGCGTTTGCCTCTGGGTGTGCCGCCACGGCCGGCCCACCCCTGGGTGGGCTTGCAGAAGGGTTTGCGTGTGCCTCTGAGTGTGCCGCCACGGCCGGCCCACCCGTGGGTGGGCGTGCAGAAGGGTTTGCGTTTGCCTCTGAGTGTGCCGCCACGGCCGGCCTACCCGCATGGGGCGTGCAGAAGGGCCTCGCGGTTCTCTTTGGGTTGACGCTAGCGACCAACCCACCCGTGAGTGTAGGCTGCAGAAACGGTTTGCGTGTGCCTCTGGGTGTGCCGCTACGGCCGGCCCACCCCTGGGTGGGCGTGCAGAACTGTTTGCGTGTGCCTCTGGGTGTGCCTCCACGGCCGGCCCACCCGTGGGTGGGCGTGCAGAAGGGCCTGCGGTTGCCTCTGGGTGTGTTGCCACGGCCGGCTCATCAGTGGGTGGGCGTGCAGAAGGGCCTGCGTTTGCGACTGGGTGTGCCGCTACGGCCGGCCAACCGTGTTTGGGCGTGCAGAACTGTTTGCGTGTGGCTCTGGGTGTGCCGCCACGGCCGGCCCACCCGTGGGTGGGCGTGCAGAAGGGCCTGCGTTTGCCCCTGGTTGTGCCGCCACGGTGGGCCCACCCGTGTGTGAGCGTGCAGAAGGGCCTGCGGTTGCCACTGCTTGTGCCGCCACGGCCGGCCCACCCGTTGGTGGGTGTACAGAAGGCCCTGCGTTTGCCTCTGGGTGTGCCGCCACGGCCGGCCTACCCGTGGGTGGGAGTGCAGAAGGGCCTGCGGTTACCTCTGGGTGTGCCGCCACGGCCAGCCCACCCGTGGGTGGGCGTGCAGAAGGGCTTGCGGTTTCCTCTGGGTTGACGCAACGACCAGCTTACCCGTGGGTGGGCGTGCAGAACGGTTTGCGTGTGCCTCTGGGTGTGCCGCCACGGCCGGCCCACCCCTGGGTGGGCGTGCAGAACTGTTTGCCTGTGCCTCTGGGTGTGCCTCCACGGCCGGCCCACCCGTGGGTGGGCGTGCAGAAATGCCTGCGGTTGCCTCTGGGTGTGTTGCCACGGCCGGCTCATCAGTGGGTGGGCGTGCAGAAGGGCCTGCATTTTCTTCTGGGTTGACGCAACGACCAGCTTACCCGTGGGTGGGCGTGCAGAACTGTTTGCTTGGGGCTTAGGGTGTGCCGCCACGGCCGGCTCACCCGTGGGTGGGCGTGCAGAAGGGCCTGCATTTGCGCCTGGTTGTGCAGCCAGGACCGGCCCACCCGTGGGTGGGCGTGGAGTAGGGCCTGCGGTTGCATCTGGGTGTGCCGCCACGGCCGGCCCACCCGTGGGAGGGCGTGCAGACGGGCCTGCGGTTTCCTCTGGGTGCGCCGCCACGGCCGGCCCACCCGTGGGTGGGCGTGCAGAAGGGCCTGCGGTTGCCTCTGGGTTTACGCCACGGTCGGCCCACCCGTGGGTGGGCGTGCAGAACTATTTGCGTGTTCCTCTGGGTGTGCCGCCACGGCCGGCCCACCCGTGGGTGGGCGTGCAGAGGGGCCTGCGGTTGCCTCTGGGTGTGTTGCCACGGCCGGCTCATCAGTGGGTGGGCGTGCAGAAGGGCCTGCGGTTGCGTCTGGGTGTGCCGCTACGGCCGCCCAACCTTGTGTGGGCGTGAAGAGCTGTTTGCGTGTGCCTCTTGGTGTGCCGCCACGGCCGACCCACCCGTGGGTGGGCGTGAAGAAGGGCCTGCGGTTGCCTCTGGGTGTGCCGCCACGGCGGGCCCATTCGTGTGTGGGCGTGCAGAAGGGCCTGCGGTTGCCTCTGGGTGTGCCGCCACGGCCGGCCCACCCGTTGGTGGGTGTGCAGAAGGCCCTGCGGTTGCCTCTGGGTGTGCAGCCACGGCCGGCCTACCCGTGGGTGGGAGTGCAGAAGGGCCTGCGGTTGCCTCTGGGTGTGCCGCCACGTCCAGCCCACCCGTGGGTGGGCGTGCAGAAGGGCCTGCAATTTCTTCTGGGTTGACGCAACGACCAGCTTACCCGTGGGTGGGCGTGCAGAACTGTTTGCATGTCCCTTTGGGTGTGCCGT
>JAPFBE010001225.1:0-10324 GCA_034336665.1 Luscinia megarhynchos | reverse complement strand
ACCCCGGATTTGGGCTCCCAGCCTCCCAGTTTTGGGGACCTGAGCTCTGGGTTTGGGGTCCTGAGCCCTGGGTTGGGGTCCCAGTCCTTTCCAAAACCCAATTTTGGGGTCCCAAACCCTAAATTTGGGGTCCTGCCCTCCCCAAAATCCCAGTTGTGGGGTCCCAGTCCTTCCTAAATCCTGATTTTGAGATCCTGAGTTCTGGGTTTGGGGTCCTGATTCCCGGATTTGGGGTCTCAATGCTCCCCAAACCCCAGTTTTGGGGTCCTGAACCCTAAATTTGGGGTCTTGGCCCCCCCAAAACCCCAATTGTGAGGTCCTGGCCCCCTCTGAGCTCCAGTTTTGGGATCCTGAATTCTAAATTTGGGGTCCTGCCTCCCCAAACCCCCAATTGTGGGGTCCTGGCCACCTCTGAGCTCCAGTTTTGGGGTCCCACTCCTTCCCAAACACCGGATTTGGGGTCCCAAGCCCTGTTTTTGGGGTCCTGTCCCCCCTAAAACCTCAATTTTGGGGTTCAGCCCCCTTCCCACAACCCCCAAATTTTGGGGTCCCGCCCCCCCTTTCCCCCAGCACAAGCCATAGAGATCCGGGGGGACCCCATTGCCACTGATGTACAAATGTAATAAAGCACCTGCTGCACCCCAAAACCGGCCTGGGGCATTTGGGGTTGTCCTGGGGGGAATTTGGAAAGTCCTGGGGGGAATCTGGGAGAGTCCTGGGGAGTTTTGGGGCATCCTGGGGGGAATTTAGGATCGACTGGGGGAGATTTGAGAGCGATTTGGGAAGGTTAGAATCGACTGGTGGGGGTTAGGATGGGATGGGGAGTTTTAGGATTGACTTGGGGCGGGGGGGTTTAGGGGAAACTGGGGCAATTAGGGATCCACTGAGGCGTGGTTTAAATGTAACTGGGAAAGGCTTAGAACAAACTGGGCCCGCCCAGTCCATCCCAGTCCTTCCCAGTCCATCCCAGTCAATCCCAGTCCTTCCCAGTCCATCCCAGTCCCGCTCCGAGGGACGGGCAAACCTGCCTGGAGCGATCCCAGTCCCGGTCCCTGTATTAGTGCTGGTCTCAGTCCCGATCCCAGAGCCGGTTCTGGGCCCAGCTTTGGTCTCGGTCTCGGTCCCGGTTCTGATGCAGCTCTCGGTTCCGGTCCCCGGGGATTTTCGGCTCCTTTGGCTGATTTTAGGCCGAATCTGGTAGGTTTAGGGGGAATTTTAGATCCTTTGCAGTGATTTCAAAAGATTTAGGTGGCATTTCAGACTCATCTGGGTGATTTTAGGCCAAACCGGATCAATTTAAGACCAAGTGGCGCTTTGGCCCCGCCCCTTTCCCCTCACAGTTCCCGCCCTTCCCTTGACCCATCCCCTCCCAGTTCGGGGTTCGGAACAGGGCAGGAGGAGGAGGGAGGGAGGAAGAGGCGGAGCGGCAGCAGAAGCAGGAAGAGTAACAAGGGAGTGACTCGTCCACGAGCTCGGAGCTGCCTGAATTCGCAGCGCCCCCGGGACCATCGCCCCCCATCGCGCAGGTGCCCGGGGAGGGGGAGCTCGCCCCAAATATCCCGGGGGGGTCCCTGGATTCGGGATTTTTGAAGGGGATGATCAGATCTTGCCGGGCTCCAGCGTCGCAGATGGCCCTCGGGAGGACATCGACGGGTCCCCAGGAGGTGTTTCTGGGGGTCCCGGTTGGATCGGCGGGGGGACAGCGGTTTTGGGGTGCCCCGGGAGAGGCGCGGCTTCCCTGAGCGGGAGCGCAGAGAGAGGAGAGCCCCAGAAGGGCAAAGCGGGGAGCCCGTCGGGGGGACCCCTGGCATTGCCGGGACCCCGGCGGGGGGTGCTGGGGCTGGAGGAGCGGCATGGCCGGGAAAGGGCTTCGGGGCTCCCGGTGCCGCCAGTGGCTGCTCCCAGCATGAGCCCAGTTGCTCCCCGCGTGTGCTTCCAGTTTCCTCGGCACTCCCAGCATGAGCCCGGTCACTCCCAGCCATTCCCTATTATGATGGAATTTGCTCCAGCACGGTCCCAGTTGCTCCCATTTCCATCCAGTGTGTTTCAGTCTATCCCAGTTAACCCACAGCATAATCCCAGTCTCTCCCAGTGTGAGGCCATGGCCCCCAAATGCTCTCTGTCAATGCCAGCATGACCCCAGTAGCCTCCAGTATAATCCCTGTGACTCCCTGTCTCTCCCAGTATATCCCAGTCACCCCCAGGATGCTGCCAGTCACTCTCACTTCTTCCCACTTGCTTTCAGCATGATTCCAGTTGTTCACAGCCACTCCCAGTCCATCCCAGTATGATTCCAGTCACTCCTCAGTGTGCTCCCAGTCTCACCCAGCATGGACCCAGCTGCTCTCCCTGTGATCCCAGGATGATCCCAGTTGCTGCCAGCATCGTTCCAGTTGTTGCCAGTTCCTCCCAGGATGATCCCTAGAATAGCCCCAGTCTCTCTCAGCATTGTCCCACTATCTCCCAGTTGCCCCCAGTGTGGTCCCAGTGCCCCCAGTATGGTAACAGGCACTCTCATTATATCCCAGTTTCCCCAGTAAGGTTCCAGTTGTCTCAGAATGATCCCAGTCTTTCTGTGTTATTCCCAGTTGTGTCCAGCCTGATCCCAGTTTCTGTCACTGTCCATGCTCCCAGTTGTTCCCAGTAGGATCCCTGTTATGGTCTCAGTCCCCTCAGATGGTTCCAGTACCTTCCAGTTGATCCCAGTACTCCCAACGTGTCCACATTTTCCTCCCAATATGAGCTCAGTTGCTCCCAGGCATTTGCAGTATGGTTCTTGTTATGTCCAGCACGATTCCTTCACTCGCAGTTATTGCAGTATGATCCCAGTCATTCTCAGATATTCCCAGTACTATTCCAGTCATTCCCAGTACGATCCCAGCCGTTTCCAGTAGGATCCCAGTATGACTCTGAAATGGGCACAGCTGCTCCCATTATCATCCAGTGTGGTTCCAGTTGCTCCCATTTCCCCTCACTGTGGTTTCAGTCTCTCCCAGTATATCCCAGTTGCTGCCAGCATGTTCCCAGTCACGTCCAGTTGCTGCCAGTATGATCCAGTATGATCCCAGTCCTTCTGAGCATGGTTCCAGTTCCTCCCACTTCCTCCCAGTGTGATCCCAGTTGCCCCTAGCATAGTCCCAGTCATGCCATAGATGATCCCAGTCCCTCCCAGCATGGTCCCAGTCATGGCCAGTTTCCCCCAGTGTAGAGTAGTAGCTCCCACTGACTCTCCATTAGCCCCAGCATGGTCACAACTGTTCCCAGTGTGTTTCCAGTCCTTCCAGTATGGTTAAAGACACTCTCATTATATCAGTCCTCCCAGCTCTCCCTAGCACAGTCCCAGTCACTCCCAGTACTAGCCCAGTATGAGTCCAGTGTGAGTCCAGTCTCTGCCAGCAGGGCCCCAGTCACACACACTTGGCCCCACTTGCCCCAGCATGGTCCCAGTTTTCCCCAAGCACATTCCCAGTCACTTCTAGTTATGTCCCAGACACCACCCCTTTGGACTGAGACACTCCCAGTATATCCCAGTTGCCCTGAACAATCTCACAGTTATTCCCAGGCACTCGCAGTTAGCTCAGCGTGGTTCACTTGCCCCCAGTTTTATCCCAGTTGCCAATGTAATAGTCCCAGTGCCTCTCTGCATAGCCTGTTAATTCTTTTTAGGAGTGGGGAATGTTTGGAGGATGCAGAACTCCAGAGCAGAGCAGAAAATGCCCCTTGGGGAGACACTGGGGGGTCCCAGTGGCGGCTGCCAGCAGAGGCAGCCTGGAGGAGCAGAGCCCTGTGTCCCCCAGGAGCCCAAAGTGGGGAGCCCAGAGAGGGGGGAGCGCCGCCATTGGCGGGACCCTCAACAGCCTGGAGAGGGGCAGGGGGGACTCCTTGGAACCCCCAGCACCCCAAAGCAGAGAATAAGGGGAGAAGGGACCCCGAGAGCCCAAAATCCCTCGGCATCCCTAAATGGGGAGAGGGAAGAGGGGGGAGCTTTTTGGATTGCTGGGACTCCCAGCAGCCTGGGGAGGGCGGGCACCGAGTAGATGGGGGACCCCCAATAGAAGCGTGACCCCCAGCAGCTGGGACAGGAGGGAGGGAACCCCCGAACACCAAAGGGGAAAAACCATTCCCAGAAACTCCTGGGAGGAATTTTCAGGGATGAATGTTCGTGTTTGGGAGGTTTTGATGGAGCCCAGATGCTCGGGGACTTCTAGAGATGGACTTGGGCAGGAGGAACTCCCAACACAACGCGCTCATCCCTTGTTTTTCCTCAAACCAGTATTTTCCATTGCCAAGCCTTGGCCCAATGGAGGAGGAGGAGGCTGCGAGGAAGAGGAAGATGGCCCAGAAGCCCCAGGCAGGTGAGGAGGAAGTCAGTGCCCCTTTCCCCCTCTGTCCTGCTCCATCTCCCAGCCCAGCACGGCCCCGGCTGCAGGACACCCCGCTGCTGACACCGACCTGCCGGGAATGCACTGGGGGGATCTCCTTCCCCTTCCCTCTGGCACGGAGGCAAATCCCATCCTCTCCTTGTCCTTCCTTGCCCAGAGAAGGAGCTGAGCACGGAGAGCAGGGAAGACCAATCCCCACGGCAGAACCTGGTGGAAGAGGCCGTTTGCAGCGGCTCCACGGCACAGGAATCCAAGGGGGAGGAAAAGCCGCGGAGATCCCGCACCAGGAGGGGCTGCAAACGCAGATCGCGGGGATTTGAGGAGGAAAGACCCAGCCTGGGCCGGGCAGGCGGCCGGAGATGGAGCCAGAGCTCGGACCTGGTGGTCCATGAGCAGCTTCGTGATGGGGAGAAGCGCCACAAGTGCTCGGAGTGTGGGATGAGCTTCAGATGGAGGTCCAAACTGATCCCCCACCAGAGGATCCACACTGGGGAGAGGCCCTACGAGTGCGGGGAGTGTGGGAAGAGGTTTCACACCAGCAGCAATCTCCTCCTGCACCAGCACACGCACACAGACGAGAAGCCCTTCCGCTGCCCCGACTGTGGGAAGGGTTTCAGGCAGAACTCCCACCTCATCTACCACCGGCTCATCCACACCGGGGAAAAGCCCCACGAGTGTGAGGAGTGTGGGATGAGCTTCAGGCAACGCGCCCATTTGATCTGCCACCAAAATATCCACAGTGGAGAGAGGCCATACATGTGTGGGGACTGTGGGAAGGGCTTCAGGCAGCGTGGCAGCCTAATCGTTCACCAAAGGATCCACACCAGGGAGAGGCCCTACGAGTGTTCTAAGTGTGGGAAGAGGTTTCGCACCAGCTCCAATCTCGTCCAGCACTACCAGACACATACGGAGGAGAGGCCCTACGAGTGTCCTGACTGCGGGAAGAGCTTCAGGAAAAACTCTGACCTCATCCGCCACCGGCGCATCCACACCGGGGAGAGGCCCTACGAGTGTGAGGAGTGTGGGAAGAGCTTCTCCCTCAGCTCAACCTTGACCAAACACCAACGGAGGCACCGGTAAGGGAAGCCCTGCGAGTTCCCTGAGCGTGGGAAGAGCTTTGTGTGCTGCTCCAACTCCATCCCCCACTGCAGGACCCACGATTGGCAGAGCCCTGGTGACCCACATTCCCTGGGATCCTCGTTGGGAAGACACCTTCCTGATTATCCTTTTGTTTTGGCCTTCATTTTTCTCCCTCTTCCCCATCTCTTTGTGCTCCAAAAGCCGAGACTGATCGATCTGTCACCTCAAAACCACTCAAATCCCACTGACAACACCTCAATTTTAAATCTATTTGGCTCAGTCCAAATTCAAAGTGCCTTGTTCTCTCCTCAAAACAGCTCAATCCAACACGAACCTTACTGGATTCCAGAGCCGCCAGGGTGAGAAGGGGTTGGAAGGAGATTGGGACAAGTGGGATCCAAATTTGGAGCGGTGGCTTCGGGATTGTGTGGATGTTCCTGGGGGGGATGGATTTGATAGTAAATAAAATTTTGACAATTCCTGATTTCTGTCCCATTCTCTTTCAGTCAGTTCCAGTTCTGTTTTCAGTGGCACCTTCTCAGCTGATTGTGTTTGTGTCCTCCTTTCTCTCCTGCCTCTCTCTGCCTGCTCTGTTTCTCCCTCAGGGTCTCCCTTGAGCCAGGGCAGCTCCCACCAAAGACCCTGCCCTGATTCATTTCCCAGTGCAGGAGCTGCAACAGCCATGGGTGAAGTTGTGAAGGCTGGCAGTGAAATGTCCCTGTAAGATCTTGCTGCACTTGGCTTTTGGCCCCTTCTGAAGAGCTTTGCATTCAAGGGCAGGAACATCTTTTTCTGCCTGGGAACGGGAATTCCAGATCCTGGAAGTGTGAGCCATGCAGGACCATGCAGACTGGGATCATGGGGGCTGGGATGACATGGACTGGGATCCTCCAGTCTGGGACTGCACAGACTGGCACCAGATGGATCAGGGCCATTGTCCTGGTTTGAAGGACAAGTGTCTGCCAATAAAGGCAGAAGTTTTTGTTTGTAGTTGAGACCTTAATTCCACTCCCTCCAAGTATTATAAATGTTTGAATCCAAGACTCTGAGGCAGAGATAAGGGCATAGGAATAACAGCTCTTTTGCTAATATATCTAACCATACAAGCAGAAACAACAGTAGTTGTGAAAATTACCAACAACACAGAACAGATAACTCGGTCCCAGTCCTTTCTCAAGCTGCAGGCACACTCTCTCTGCGCTCGGTCCAGGTGCTGCAGCAGGAACAAAACCCGGCAGCTGCAGAGAAGCGGCGGGAGCGGAGGCGGGAGGGGCGGCAGCGGCCACGCCGGTCTCGGGTGGGAGCGGCTGGAGAGGGCAGCTCCTCGCTCACCGTCTGTGTCCGGGTGATCAGCTGTGTCCAGAGGCAGGAGGCTGCAGCGGGGCAGATGCAGGGCAGGTGATCGCAGAGGGTCTGGCTCTCCTGCCTTCGGCCGCGGGGCTGCAGACGGGGCGTCCTCCTCCGAGCTCGGCGGGAACACGAGTCCCCTCCGGAAGCACGAGAGCCCCTCCGGCAGCCGCTCCCACCGACCCCTTTTGTCCAGAGTCGTCAAAGGTCCTGGGTGTGACCCGGCCAGCTCCATTGGCATGATAATGGAAAAATTCTTTAAATTGACACAGTAATAGAAAAACACTCAATCCCCAACATTATCCAAAGATATCCTAAATAATCCTAAATAATCCTAAAAACCATCCCAGTGACCCCCTGAGCCCCAAATTCCCCCAAAATCTCTCACAGACACCCCAAAATTCTACCAAAATCCCCCCAGGACACCCCAAAATCTGCAAACTCTCCCCAAAATCCCCTCAAATTTTCCCCAATCCCCCCCAAAATCTCCCCCAAGACACCCCAAGACCCCCCAACCCTCTTAAAAACCCCCCAAATCCTCCCTAGACACCCCAAAACTCCCTCCAAATCGCTCCATAATCCCCCTTCAAATTCCCCCCAAATCCCCCAAATTCCCCCGGGACACCCCAAAACCCCCAAATTCTCCCGCAAACCTCCTCAAAATCCCCCAGAATTTTCCTAAAACGCCCTCAAAATCCCTCTCACATCCCAAAATCCACCCCAGACACCCCAAATCACCCAAAACTCTCCAAAAATCCCCCTGGACACGCCAAAATCCACCAAAATTCTCCCTAAAACTCTGTCAAAATCCCCAAACATTTTCCAAACCCCCTCCAAATCCCCCAAAATTCCCTCAAAATCCCCCCCAGAATCCCTCAAAATCCCCCCTAACCTCCCCAAAATCCTCCCAGACACCCAAAATCCCCTTGGGACACCCCAAAATTCTCCCCAAAACCCCCTAAAAATTTTCCCAAATTTTCCAAAATCTCCCCCCAATATCACCAAAATCCCCTGAAATCCCCCCAAATCCCCCCAAAATCCCCCAAAATCCCCCCAAACCCCCAACCCCTCTGAGCACATCTCCCCGTGGGGCTGCAGCCCCTGGCCCGCGCCGTGTCCAGCAGAGCCCCCAGACCCAACTGGGGCCGGGGGGTCCCAGCAGAGCCCCGGCCATGGCCAGGGCCACCAGCCCACACCTGGGGGTGGGGGGATTTTGGGGGGGTTTGGGGGGGTTTGGGGAGGATTTGGGGCAGATTTGGGGGATTTCAGGGAATTCTTAAGTGGATTTTGGTGATTTTGGGAGATTTCGGGGGGATTTTGTGGAGGGAGGGGTTTGGGTGATTTCAGGGAATTCCTGGGGGCATTTGGGGGATTTTTGGGGTTTTGGGACAATTTCGGAGGATTTTTAGGAGATTTCAGGGGGATTTTTGGAGGATATTGGGGGATTTGGGGGTTTGGAGGCAATTTTGGGGAGATTTTGGGGGGATTTAAAGAGATTTCAAGGGGATTTTAGGAGGATTTGGGGAGATTTTGAGGTTTTCAGTGGGTTTTGGGGAGGTTTGGGAGACATTTAGGAGATTTCAGGGATTTGGGGGAGTTTAGGAGAATTTCAGGAGATTTCAAGGAATTTGGGGGGATTTGGGTGATTTTTGGGGGTTTGTGGAGGGATTTTGGGGGATTTTGAAGATATTTTGGGGGGTGGGGAGATTTTTGGGGGATTTTGGGATTTTCAGGGGATTTGAGAGGATTGATGGGGGTTTTGTGGGATTTTGGGGGTTTGGGGGATTTTGGGGAATTTTGGGGAGAATTTGGGGAGGATTCCGAGATTTTCAGGGAATTCCTGGGTGGATTTGGGGAATGTTGGGGGTTTTAGGGGGATTTTGGGGGAATTTGGAGGTGTCTCTGCCCGAGGTGTCTCCTTAGCCCCGGGATCCCCTCAGGAGGACATGCAGTGGTTCAAATCCTGGTTTTCCCCCAGGCGCCGATGAGAGATTGCAGCAGACGGTTTCAGAGGCTCCAAGGATTGTTGATTGTTCCTTGTCTCAGGAACTCTCTGCCCGGCTCACAGCGTCTGTCCAGCCGGGCACCCAGGATGGAATCTGCCTGCTGAGGGCAGGGCTGATCTTCTACAGTCTGCATTCCGTGCTGGATGTTTGTAACAACTTTCCAATGCAACACAACTGTGTTAAACAGCCCAGCCGTGTCCCCATCCAACCTGACAGTGCCAGCATGTCACCCAGCACGGATGGCACGGAGAAGGAGGAGGAAGAGGTATCCACACCCCAAATTCTCCATCTTGGCCACGTATCCCTTATCACAAACATTTCCAAAAGTCTATTTATCTACGTTCTAACAGTCTCATTTACACTTGACTGATTTTGGTGGTTTGTTTCCATTCCCTCTGTGTTGGTAATTTCCCCCAGGGGTTTGAATTCAGCGCCTGAGACACCTGGGTCTCACTCAGGGCTCTTTGAGACCCTCACCAGGGGGTTTTGAGACCCCCAGGGAGGCCAGGGAACACCCTGGGCTCCCCACATGAGGGATTTCAGGGATTTTGGGGGATTTGGGGCAGATTTTGGGGATTTCAGGGAACTTGTGGAGGGATTTTTGGGGGATTTTGGGGAGATTTTGAGGGATTTTTGAGACTTGGAGATTTGGGGAGATTTTAGGGAGGATCTCGATTTTCTGGGTGATTTTGCACATTTCAGATTAGGAGGATTTCAGCGATTTCAGGGAGGATTCCGATTGGTACTGAGGGGATTTTCGAAGATTTTGGAGAGATTTTCTGGGGTTTTCACGATTTTGAGGGATTTTAGGAGGTTGATTTCTGGGGAATTTCCGCGAGATTTCTAGGTGGAATTTTTGGAGGTGATTTTGGGGTGGATTTTGAGCTTCTGAAGGTTGTGCATGATTTTGGGGCGAGATTTCGAGGGATTTCACAGGGGGATTTCAAGAAGGATTTCAGAGAGGGATGATGGGGTGATTTTTGGAGGGAGGTTGGAGAGGATTCTGGGGGCTGTTTCAAAGCGATTTTTGTTTTGCAATTTGAGGGAGATTTTGGGGTTTTCAGAAGATGTTTGAGGGATTTAGGGAGATGCCATTATGATCCAGTATGATCCCAGTATTTCTGAGCATGGTTCCATTTGCTCTCTGTTCCTCCCAGTGTGATCCCAGTTACCCCCAGCACAATCCCAGTCACTCCATACATGATCCCCAGTCCCTCTCAACATGGTCCCAGTCATGCCCAGTTGCTCCCCAGTACAGAGTAGTAGCTCCCACTGACTCCCCAGTAGCCCCAGCATGGACACAACTGTTCC
Source organism: Luscinia megarhynchos (assembly GCA_034336665.1). Lineage (NCBI taxonomy): Eukaryota > Metazoa > Chordata > Aves > Passeriformes > Muscicapidae > Luscinia > Luscinia megarhynchos. The sequence goes on along the minus strand of JAPFBE010001225.1, from coordinate 198 downwards.
CACTATGGTTCCAGTCCCCCCAGTATGATTACAGACACTTATTATAAATCACTTGTCCCCAGCTGCCCCCAAGTACAATCGCAGTCTCTCCCAGTACTATCCCCAGTATGAGTCCAGTCTCTGCCCAGCAGGGCCCCAGTCACTCACACTTGCCCCCAGTTACCCCCAGCAAGGTCCCAGTTTTCCCCCCATTCAATC
>JAPFBE010001224.1:0-10379 GCA_034336665.1 Luscinia megarhynchos | reverse complement strand
TGCGGGAACAGCTCCTTCGTGCCTCACCAGTGAACCTGGGAGAGCTCTAGAGATATGGAGAAAAAACCTTGTCACGCTTTCTTTTTCTCCTCTCCATCCTGTCCTTCCACATTCCTGTACCTCAGGACAGAGGCAGCAGCAACCTGGCCCTGAGCTGGGCTCTGTTTCCACAGATTGGGTGTTCACTCATGGCTTGATGACTGGGGAAAAACAAACAATTTTTGCCAAATTCAATGAGCTCACAGTGTAATTTCATTATTTAAAGTACCAGTCTGTCCATGTAGGAGGACCTGGCTGCAAACCAGCCTGGCTTTTGTAACCAGTCTGATTCCAGAAGCTGGAAGCTTAGGAGCTTTCAACTGGTTTGGCTTGGGAATTTGAAATTTCCTAGGGGCAGCGTCCTTTGAGGCCAGAAACCCTGATACCTTTGCTCATTTTTCACACCCTTTTCCTGGAGGACTTGTTTGTAAAGCCAGGAGCAAAGGGAAACCAGGAGGAGCAGGGATGAAAAGGTTGCTTTGTCTTCCCTCACAAGAGGAAATGAAGAAAGCAAATAAAAGTTTAAGGTTTTTATGGTTCTCTGTGCTGGACAACGCCCAGTGTCCGTGTGCCCTGCCCAAACAGATCCCACTGGGGATGGGGAATTCACCCACAGGGAGGGAAAAACCTTCCCTGAGGGAGAGCTGAGGGTTCCCAGGGTCACTTTGTCCCAGTCTCCTGATGAATTTTTTAGGCCTGTTCTTCCCTCCCTGTTTTTCCATCCAGAGAAAGAGCAGCAGAATTTCCCACCGGGAGCCAATTCCAGATGTGTTGGGGGTCTCCCAGGTAGGTGGATTTGAGCCCCACTGGGATCAGAGCCTTCCCTTTGGGCACAGCTCAAACTCCAGCCCAGCCCTCTGAGCCTCTCCCTGAGCCTGGCTTGCCCTCAAATCCAAAGGAACTGCTGTCAGCAGAACAGAAGGAAACAATGGGGCTTTGTTCTCATCAGGGAATGAAAGAAGAGTGGAGGAAGGAGGGAGAGGTCACCTGTGCTGCCCCATGCTCCAAAGCAGAGCCAGCTCTCTTGGAAAGCATCACCTGAGTGTTGTTGAACCTTCCCTTTCTTGTCCAAGGTGGTTTTCTCCCTAATTCCAACTGGAATCTGCAATTCCAGCAAGACTGTCCTGTGCACAGTGGAAGTTGGAACATTCTCTTCCTTTTCTGCTCCCTTTTATGTGTGTGATCTCCCTCTGTCCTCTCCTTTTCCTGAGCCAAATTCTTGTTTCCATTCCAGGTTCTTTGTGGGTTGTATTTCCCAAACCTTTGCACCTTCTTCTTTCCCCAAATTCTTTCCCTCCTGTGAGGGTGAGGCTGACCCTGGCACAGGGTGCCCAGAGAAAGCTGTGGCTGCTCCTGGATCCCTGGAAGTGTTCAAGCTGGTTTGGAGCAGCCTGGGACAGTGGGAAGCTGTAACTGAATGATTTTTAATCCAAATCCAAACCATTCCATGGTTCTATGAAGCTTCTGTGAGAACTCTTGCTGGAGCCCCATGGCTTGTGGGAAGCTCCTGCCAAGCCCGCTGATGTTGATTTTTGAGTACGTCCAGGGGCTCTCAGGGGGTCCTGGGGCTGGGTGGAAATTTCTTTATGGAGAAGAGCAGAATTGCAGCTCCCCTATCCACAGGGACAGAGCCTGGCAGAGCAGCAGCAAAGTCCTGCTGTGCCCATCCCACTTTCCTCCCACTTTTCCTTGGAATTTTTACACCCTGGGGCAGGATCTAAGCAGGTCAGGAGGTTTTGGAAGCTGGACAGAGGAAGGAGTGCTTTCTCATCTTCTTCCCCAGGGCTACACCTCCTTCTGGAGCGACTGCATTTCTCGGGGCTGCGGGGAGGGATCCTGATCGAGGCTGGCTCTCTTGGCGACGCATCCGCCTGGAGCAGCTGGCCCTGAGGAAGAAGAGAGGCTGCTGGAGAGGAAGGTGAGGCTGCTGCAGGAGCCCTGGCAGGGGTCAGGACTCTGCCCTCCTAGCCTGGTTTTTGAAGGACAGGTGTCTGCCAAAAAATAATTTCTCTTTGAAATGGAGAATGTAAATCCCCTCCCTCCAAATTATTATAATTTTGAAATTAAAGGGGCTCTCAGGCAAAGATAGGGGGAATTAGGAATAACAGTTCTTTTACTAGGAAAATTAAAATAGAAAGCGCAGTATTACAAAGAACAATCCAAAAACACTGCCAGAGTCAGAATCCAAGCTGACACCCGTCAGTCAGTCAGGGTGTTGGCAGCAGTCCCATTCAATGGTGGCTGCATCCTCCTGCAGTGGCAGATGTGTGGTTCAGCTGGAGCAGTGCTCCTGTAGAAGGTGCAGTTTTCCTCTGAAGGTCAGGGATGATGTGGAAAGGTCTGGTTTTTCCTCTGGAATCCAGTGGAAAGAAGGTGCCTTGCTGTCCAAAATCGTTTTATCTGGGTGGGAAAAGACTTGGCTCCTCCCTGGCTGGAGCATCTCCCAGTGGGATGATGTAATTTTATCAGCCATGCACTGGGACTCAATGGCCATGAACAGGAGATATCTCCTGGAGGAGGATGGGCTGTGGGAAAGATAAAGATGATTGCCCCAGCTGGTTTAAAAGCTGGCCCATTAGCAGATAATATGTGCCAGGAGATAAGGGTCGCTGCCCCACCTGGTTTAACAGCTGGTGACAGAATCCACATTTCTGGCCACATCAACCCAGCACACTTCCTCCCATCCCATCTCTGCCTGACCCTGTGTTCCTGCTGCTCCTCCCAGGTGCTGCTCAAGTCGGATGCTCCAACTGGTGACGTGCTGCTGGATGAGACCCTGCGGCACATCAAGGCCACGGAGACAGCAGAGACGGTTCAGACCTGGATAGAGTTGCTCACTGGTAGGGCCAGGAGGAAATTTCATTGTCCCAGCTCTCTCCAAACCTGTCCAAGCCCACCAAAACACAGCCAGGATCCCAGGTCCAGTATCACCCTCTACATCTAGAGCTCCAGGATCTGGTGGGGGGAGAACACCAAAAACACCCTGGAGCCTCAAATCCCTCTAAAATCCCTCTCCCTGTCCTGGATCTCTGGAGGTGGGGAGAACTGGGGAAGGCTGAATGTGGGGGCAGAGAGGGATTTTCTCAGCTTGATTGGAGATCTTGGACCTCACCTCCCTTTAGTTCCTCACCAAGCCTGGGGTGACCCACGGGTGGAAGATTTGGAAAGGAATTTCCCCTGGGCTCTATGGTGTTCTGGTTTGGAGGACAGGTGTCTGCCAATAAAGGCAGAAGCTTCTCTTTGAAATGGTGAATGTAAACTTGTCTTTCCAAATTATTATAATTTTGAAATTAAGGGGCTCTCAGGCAAAGATATGGGTATAGGGATAACAGTTCTTTACTAGGAAAATTAAAATAGAAATACAGAATTACAAAGAACAATCCTAAAACACTGCCAGAGTCAGAATCCAAGCTGACACCCGTCAATCAGTCAGGGTGTTGGCAGCAGTCCCATTCAATGGTGGCTGCATCCTCCTGCAGTGGCAGATGTGGTTCAGCTGGAGCAGTGCTCCTGTAGAAGGTGCAGTTTCCTCTGAAGGTCCAGGGATGATGTGGAAAGGTCTGGCTGTCCTCTGGAATCCAGTGGAAAGATGGAAACTTGCTGTCCAAAATGTCAGTTTTTATCTAGGTTAGGAAATGCTTGGCTCCTCCCCCTGGCTGGAGCATCTCCCAGTGGGATGATGTAATTTTATCAGTCATGCCCTGGGACTCAATGGCCATGAACAGGAGATATCTCCTGGAGGGAGGCTGGGCTGTGGGAAAGATAAAGATGATTGCCCCAGCTGGTTTAAAGCTGGCCCATTAGCAGATAATATGTGCCAGGAGATCAGGGTCACTGCCCCAGCTGGTTTTAACAGCTGGTGACAGAATCCACATTTCTGACCACATCAGCCCAACATATATGGCAGATCTCAGGGTCAGGCCAAGGGATCAGAGCTGCAGGACAGAGGGACAGCAAGGAAGGGTGGAGAAACAAAACTTGACCAGCCAGCGTGTCCTACTCCTCAGGAGAAAGCGTGGAACCCCTTCAAGCTGCAGTACCAGCTGCGCTAGCGTCTTGCGAGGCGCCTGGCCAGGCGCTGGTGGAGAAGGGAATCCTGACCCACGGAGAAGCAGAACTTCCTGCTGTTTGACATGACCACACACCCTGTCAACCCAACACCTCTGAGAAGCAGAGGCTGGTGAGAAGCTGCAGGAGAAGCGTGCTGGGCGCTGGGTGAGCGACCCCCAGCGCATGGGCGCTTAGGACTCTGGCCCTGCTGGTGCTGGCCCGCCTCCCGGACGTGCTGGAGAACGTTTTCGCCACCTTGGCCGATGACAAGTCTGGCGTGGCCATGAACAGGACCAAGAGACCTGCTGGACATGGACCCAGAGGTGGGAAGCTGCCAGCCAAGAACGCGGAGATGATTTGGGCTGTGCTGGCAGCTTTCAATAAGTCCTAAAGCTCCTCCTGGCATGGTGTGAGCCAAAGGGACCTGGAGTTCCTGGGGCATCGTTGGGTGGGCTCAGCCTGGGGAGGGATCAGGGGATTTTGGTTTCCCCTCGCCAGGCAGGGGTGGGAGGTGAGAGCCCCCACCACCATGTAGCCCCAGGGAGGAGTGGCAGTAGCTCTTGGCTCCTTGCCCTTGGGGATTTCCTTCTGAGGCCAGTGCAGAGCTGGGGTGATGCAGGAGCTGCTCGGAGAGGCCAAACCCGGCACACACACAGGGCTGGGACACTCCTGGGTGCCTCTCACAGCCTGTGGGTTCCCCTGAGGAGCTCACACCCTCCTGGGGTGGGTTTTGGGGTCCTGGGCAGTCAGGACCACCCCCATTCCTGACTGTCACCTCCCCTGCGTGTCTCCATGGGGAGCAGCTCTGCAAAGAACCCCCGGGCTGTGCCCTCATGGCTCAGCTGCTCTTTCTAGTATGAAAAAAAAGTTAAACTGTGATTATTTTTGTTCACAACCCCATTCCTTCCTCCCCACTTTTATTCTGTAGTTCACTTAAACATATTTCTCTGCAGCCGCGGGGTCTGTCCGTGTTTCAGTGGGTGCGGCTGCCAGTATGGCATTTCAAGGGGCACCGGCAGCTCGGGGGAGAGTGCCCAGGGTAACACCGGTGTCCTGTCACCGTCACTGGTCCTGATGCTCCCTGCTGGGTGGGGTGAGGTCTCTCCTCCCAGGAGCCTTTCTGGGGGGTGATTTCGGGGGTCTTGAGGGATGTCTCCCGCATCTCCCGTCCCCGCGCTGTGCTCCCGCATCTCCCCGGGCCGGGTCTCGAACCTGCGGCCCTCGGGGGATCAGAGCACCTGAAGCCCCACCTTTGCACCGCCTTCTCGCTTCCCATTGACCACTGGACGTGTCAATCATAATTACACCGCCCATTTTTTGTTTGTACCAGCGCCCCGCGCTGATTGGTCAGGCTTGACGTCACTGCAGCCAGCTCTCTCCGCTGATTGGTTGGCGGTGTTGTCAGTCACACCGCTGAGGCAGTGGAGGCGCTAGCAGCCATTTTGGGCGCACAGGAGGGAGCGCGGAGCTCCCCCTTACCGCCATGGCGGCTCCGCTCGGTCCCGGCGCCTTCACGGAGGAGAGCGGGCGGGAGAAACAGGTGCAGGAAGCCCGGGGGAGGAACAGGGTGTGCAGCCGTACGTCCCTCATTCCAGCGCTGTGCGGGAATTGGGTGGTTCTGCTGTCAGTCTTGGGAAGTGCCGGGCTCTGATTGGCTGTGGGTGTGAGGGGCGGGACTTCCGACTTGGGATCAATGGCGGCGTGGGGGGTGAGTGGGGGTTGGGGGAGTGGGATGGGGGCGGCCGGGGCTGGAGGGCTGGGATGGGGGTAACTGGGATGGGCTGTGTGTAACTGGGATGGGCTGTGTGTAACTGGGATGGGGGTGTGTGTAACTGGGATCAGAGGGGTTGGGATGGGAAGGGACTGGGGGTAACTGGGATGGGGGTAACTGGGATGGGGGTGGCTGGGGCTGGAGGGACTGGGATGGGGTAACGAGGGGTGGGGGGGATGGGATAGAGGTAACTGGGATGGTTGTTAACTGGGATGGGCTGTGATGGGCTGTGTGTAACTGGGATAGGAGATAACTGGGATCAGAGGGGGCTGGGATGGGAAGGGACTGGGGAGTAACTGGGATGGGCTGTGTGTAACTGGGATGGGCTGTGTGTAACTGGGATGGGCTGTGTGCTAACTGGGATAGGGAGACAACTGGGATCAGAGGGGGGCTGGGATGGGAAGGGACTGGGGGTAACTGGGATGGGGGCTGACTGGGGCTGGGATGGGGGAAACTGGGATGGGGGAAACTGGGATGGGATGGGCCCGGGCTGGGGGGTAACGGGGGGTGGGGAGGGGGGGATGGGATGGGCTGGGATGGGTATAACTGGGATGAGGGTAACTGGGATCAGAGGGGCTGGGATGGAGGTAACTGGGATGGGAGGGGATGGGATAGAGGTAACTGGGTTGGGATAGGGGAACTGGGATGAGAAGGGGGCTGGGATAGGAAGGGGGCTGGGATAGAGATAACTGGGATAGGAAGGGGCTGGGATGGAGGTAACTGGGATGGGAAGGGGCTGGGATTGGGGAAACTGGGATGGGAGAGGGCATTGATGGAGGTAACTGGCATAGGTAAACTGGGGGTTAAGATGGGTGTAAATTTAGGAACCCTAAAAGCTCTCCAGGATACCCAAAAATCCTACTTAGAATTCCTGAAATCCTGCCCAAAGGATCCCCCAAATCCTCTTTAAGATCTTCAAAATACCTCCCAGGAGCCCAAAATCCTGTTGAGGATCTGGAAATCCTTTCTTGAATCCCCAAATCCCAACTGGAACCCCCAGAATTCTCCAGTAGAACCTTCAAATTCTACCTGAATACCAAAATATCCTTCCAGAGTTATCTGGGAAATCAGGAATTTGGGTTGAAAAGGCTCTTAAAACTCACCCAGTCCCACATTTCCACCATCCCAGGCTGCTCCAAACCCTGCCCAAAATGGCCATGGACACTTTCAGGAGCAGCCACAGCTTCTCTGGGCACCAGTGCCAGGTTTTCCTGAAGTATTTTTTCCCAAAATCCAGCCTAAAATCCCATCAGTGTGGGAGGGGAAGGAGCTTTCCCTGTCCCACAGCTCCTGGAAGAAAAGGAGGAATGTGTTGGGAATATTTTCTGAGTTTTTTTTTTTCCAGGGAAGCACAGCAGGAATGTGGGGCTGCAGGGATTGACAACCCTTTGTGTTTCAGGACACTCAGGAGAAGGACAAAACCATCCCCCCTGAGAGGGCAGAGGAGGCCAAGCTCAAGGCCAAGTACCCCAACCTGGGCCAGAAACCTGGAGGCTCCGATTTCCTCATGAAGAGGCTGCAGAAAGGGGTATGTGAGTGTTCCTCAGAGGGACAGGGATCAAAAATCAGCCCAGAACTGCCAGAAACTGTCCTGGGATCCCCCAGCAGGGGGAGGGATTTGTGCTGCTGGAGCTGATCATAGAGGAATTTATCCCAGAAAGGGTTAAAAATCACCAGAGTGGAATTTGAAGGGTGTTGAGGCAAACCTGTGTTTTGAAAGTGTTTGCATCTCAAGCTTGGATATTTTTTTTCCCTCTTGTATTTTCTTTGTCTCAAAAAAAATCGAAAAACAAAAAAAAAAAAGCCAAAAAACTAACAACAACATCACAACAAAACCCCCAAACCTAATAACCACACCCTGGGCTGAAATTTGGGAAAAACTTCTGAACTAGAGGTGAAGCAAGTGCTGGGATCCTTCCCTGGGATGCTCCAGGGTTGAAATCTCTGGGAATGGGGTGAAGTTCTTGGGAATGGGATGAAATCCTTTGGGAATGAGATTAAATCCTTGGGAATGGGATGAAATCCCTGGAAATGGGATGAAATCTCTGGGAAATGGAATTAAATCCTTGGGAATGGGATGAAATCCTTGGGAATGGGATGAAATCCTTGGGAATGGGATGAAATCCCTGGAAATGGGATGAAATCTCTGGGAAATGGAATTAAATCCTTGGGAATGGGATGAAATCCTTGGGAAGGGGATGAAATCTTTTGGGAATGGGATGAAATCTTTTGGGAATGGGATGAAATCTTTTGGGAATGGGATGAAATCCTTGGGAAGGGGATGAAACATTTTGGGAATGGGATGAAATCTTTTGGGAATGAGATTAAATCCTTGGGAAGGGGATGAAATCTTTTGGGAATGGGATGAAATCTTTTGGGAATGGGATGAAATCTTTTGGGAATGGGATGAAATCTTTTGGGAATGGGATGAAATCCTTGGGAATGGGATGAAATCCTTTGGGAAATGGAATGAAATCCCTGGAAATGGGATGAAATCTCTGGGAAATGGAATTAAATCCTTGGGAATGGGATGAAATCTCTGGGAAATGGAATGAAATCCCTGGAAATGGGATGAAATCTCTGGGAAATGGAATTAAATCCTTGGGAATGGGATGAAATCCTTGGGAATGGGATGAAATCTCTGGGAAATGGAATGAAATCCCTGGGAATGGGATGAAATCTCTGGGAAATGGAATGAAATCCCTGGGAATGGGATGAAATCCTTTGGGAGTGGGATGAAATCCTTTGGGAGTGGGATGAAATCTTTTGGGAATGGGATGAAATCCCTGGGAATGGCATGAAATCTTTTGGGAATGGGATGAAATCCTTGGGAACAGGATGAAATCTCTGGGAGTGGGATGAAATTCTTTGGGAATGGAATGAAATCCTTTGGGAATGAAATTAAATCCCTGGGAGTGGAATTAAATCCCTGCTCACTTGCACAGGGAGGAGAACAAAAGTCTCCTGGGTTGGGAGGGATCAATCCCTGAGCATCAGGAACAAAAGGGACTTGACTTGGGGAAATTAATTAGATTTATTATCCATCAAATCAGAGCTGAAAAAAGAATTAAAAAGAATTCAAATAAATCCTGAAAAAGGCACTGAATACCCTTTGAGCTGGGAGGTGCCCCTAGCCTTGCAGGCAGCTGTTGGGAGCCAGAATTTGTTCCTTGGGGTAAAAGTCCTGAGCATTGCTCAGCTCCTGGGCTGGGACTGAGGAGGTCAAGGCAGGTCCCAGCCAGGCAAAGTCCTGTCTGTGTCAGAGGAGCTTTGAGTCAGCCCAGGAGCTGCCACCCTGAGTCACCAAGGCTTGGAGAGCAGGCTGGACTCAGATTTCCCCTGCTGTGTGATGTTTTCATGGCCTGATTTGGAACAATCCCAGCACTCCCTGAAGGATTTTTGTGGCTCTGCTGTTCCCATTTCTCCTGCACACCCATTAACCCTCCTCTCCTCCCTCTTCCAGCAAAAATACTTTGATTCTGGTGACTACAACATGGCCAAGGCCAAGATGAAGAACAAGCAGCTGCCAAGTGCAGGGCCTGACAAGAACCTGGTGACAGGAGATCACATCCCCACACCTCAGGACCTGCCTCAGAGGAAATCCTCACTTGTCACCAGCAAGCTGGCAGGGTAGCTGCACTCTCAGCTGGGGGCTGCCCTCTTTTTGTCTCTTTTTGTTTTTTTGGCTGAATGGATTTGAACTTCACTGTACCATAGGGATGGGAGCACCAGAATCCACGTAGTTGTTTGAGTCTTTCCAGCAAACACACCCCAAACCCCAATTTGGGCAAGGTTGGGTTGGCCCTTCCTCTCAGTGAGGCTTTGCCTTAATTTTCCTGCTGTTTGAAAACCTCCCTGGAGTGTTCCCTCCTGGCTGGGAGAGCCCTGGGAGGAGCAGGAGGCACCTGCAGGAGGGGAGAGGGTGGGGCTGAGGTGGGGGAAGGGATTTTGAGACCTTGGGGGTTGCAGGGATCGACCCAGCTGGGCAGGAGGTGTGATCCTAGATCTGAAAAATGTGATCCTAGATCTGAAAAATGTGATCCCAGATCTGAAAAATGTGATCCCAGATGTGGAAAGCGTGAGCTCAGACCTGGCAGGTGTGATCCCAGATGTGGAAAGTGTGATCCCACATCTAGAAATTGTTATCCCAGATCTGGCAGGTGTGATGCCAGATGTGGAAATTGTAATCCCAGACTTGGAAAGTGTGATCCAGATCTGGAAAGTGATCCCAGACCTTGCAAGTGTGATCCCAAATCTGGAAATTGTGATCTCAGGTCTGAAAAGTGTGATCCAGGTCTGGAAAATGATCCCAAATCTGGGAAGTGTAATCCCAGACCTGGCAGGTGTGACACCAGATCTGAAAAGTGATCCCAGACCTGGTGTGATCACAGGTCAGAAGGCACAGTCAGCTGTGTGTGTGTTTTAAAGCTTCAAAATGAAGAAATTGGCTGAGATTTAAAAAATTCCAGGAGGGTTTTGTTGGGCTGAGCTGCTGGCATCTGCCCCTGGCTCAGCTCCC
>JAPFBE010001223.1:0-10394 GCA_034336665.1 Luscinia megarhynchos | reverse complement strand
GAATTGTTTGCTTCTTCCACCACTTCTCCTGAAAACACCATTGTAGCACTACACACCAAAGCCACCTCTTGCAATCATTTTGTGCCCTCTGCGAAGAGGCTGAGGGAGTTTGGCAGAGACTCTCCAGCAGCAGGCACCTCCAAGGCCGTGCTGTGAATGGAATGGAAGAGGCTGTGATGACAGCAGGCCACCTCAGCACAGTTATCCAGCTGCAGCTGGGAAGTCTGTGGTCACAGCACAATCTATCCCCAAGATTTCACCTCTCAGAGTGAAATCCCACCTGCTTGTCCTGCCTTTCCTCTCACATGGCTGGAATTGGCCCAGTGCCAGCTTTTGGTGGCCTTTATGTGCAGGGCAGTTGAACTCCCCTGCAGCTCAAAGCCAAGCTTCCTGTTCCATCTTGTTAACCCCTTCTTCCCAAGTTCCCTTGTGCATCCTCCTAGGGGCACTGTCCCATTCCTCAGCTATGGTGTCCCCATCGCTATCTGCTTCCCCAGCCCAGTCCGGACAGCTTTCCATCGTGGCAGCCTTGCAAAGGACCAGTTAATCCTCAAGAAATGTCTTTTTAGCTGCTGGGCTCAGCTCTCACTTACACTGCAGATGCTTCTTCCCAGACCTGAGCAGGGACCTTGGCCAGCCAAGGACACAGCTTCACCTCCCCACCATGGCCCAGCCAAGCCACAGGGCTCACCAGCTTTTCAGTGCATCAGCCACTGATCCCCTCACACAGCAGCCTTCACAGGAGGAATTAGAATCATCAGCAGTAGCTCCATCCCAGGCTATGGGAGGCAGCCCCTGGGATGGGGATGCTGAGGCCCAGGACAAGCTCAGGATGAGAGCAGAGGACACAGTGCCTCTGACCAGGAACACTGGGTGCTGCCCTGGCACAATGGCCTCTGCCTGTCCCCAGGGCACAGCCACATTCCAGCCAGGCAGGGCCTGGCTCCCAGCAGGTCTCTCTGCTGCCCTGGCTCAGCAGAGGAGGACAGAGCCCGTCACAAGTCGGGTCTCAGCAGGGGGAAGTTGCTTGCAGGGTTCCCCTCTCGCTGAGTGCTTTGGAGGCACCACCCCTTTGTGCTGTGACCGGGGCCAGTGGGAGTGCTCAGGAGCACAAAAGGAATTCACTGGTCCCAGTCCCAGGGCAGGAGGGGGACTGGAGCCTGGTGCAGCCCAGCAGAGGCAAGGCAGCTCAAAAGGCTTTAGCACTGGCTGTCCCTGGACATTGCTGGCTCTCAGACAAAGCCCCACAGCTTTCCCTGTACCTTTGGTTGGCCCCCTTCAGGCCAGCTAAACCATCTCAACCACTTTGTTTCCTTTCTGGCCGTTTCCCTTCATTTAGTCAGCATTCAATTCACATCTGAGAGTAAACTGAATGCATTTTTTCCTGACCATTTTAATTCCAGCTGCATTTTAAAGGCTTATTGTTGAACTTCTGAGAGTATGTACATACAGGCATTGAAAAGCTGGTGGGTGTCTATGTTCTGTTTTGAGAGCAAACCCACAGCCTTAAGGGCTCTTCTCTCAAATACACTCAACCCAACATACTCCATTTTAGGCCCTGCATTATGTGAGCAAAATGCTTTTGTTTTAGCCACTCAGCGCTGCCAGGATCAACTTCAAAGAAATTATTAAAGTTAATCCAAGACAGCATTTGCAACTACAAAACACTCAGCATTTGAACTTGACAGCATCACTTTTAGCTCACAAAGGACATTGGCAGGGCCAGGGAGGTAAGAGCATGGCAGCTGCTGCAATCACCCCCCTGCTCTGCAGTCACTCCAAAGCTGACAGAAGACAAAGCATGACAATGAGAAGCTCTGAGGAGCTGGATGCAAGGGGCAGAGAAGAGTGCTGGGTATCTTCCAAATAGGAGAGAGAAACACCTTGAGGAGGACACCTAATGGGAGTGGTTTAGTTTGGAGAAAAGGCTCCTTGGGGGAACCTTCTACAACTCCCTGACAGGAGGGTGCAGCCAGGTGGGGGCCAGGCTCTGCTCCCCAAGGACAAGAGACAGGCCAAGAGGAAACAGGCTCAAGTTGCAACAGGGCAGGTGTAGGTTGGATATTGGGAAAAATTCCTTCCCTGAAGAAAGGGATTGTTCAAGTCCTCAAGAGTTGTTCAGCCTTGGCACAAGCTGGCCAGAGCAGTGGTGGAGTCACCCATCCCTGGAAGCATTCAAAAACATGTGAATGTGGCACTTGGAGACATGGTTTAGTGGTGGATTTGTCAGTGCTTGGGGAATGGTTGCATTCTGATGGTCTCAGAGGTCTTTTCCAACCTTAACAATTCTGGGATTCTAATTCTATAATAACAGCTTCACATCCATTTGCAAATGGCTTATTTGTAAAAAGATGCTGGAAAAACACCAAACCCCACAACCATCAGATGCCCAAAAGGGGAATGGAAACAAAAGTCATAAGCCTAATTATAGATCTAATTACCTTTCCAAAAAGCTTTGTGATAAGGTGACTTCAATTTCTACTGTTTAGTTTCCAAGCAATCTTTAGGCTAATAAAGCTCTTAACCACGGTGTGCTTTTGTGTCTTTTGGGGATAAACTTTAACAGCAACACACACTTGCACATGCCAGCCAAGGAGGGCAAAACTTGGCCTTGAAATGTGAAATCCATGAACACAACACAGCCTGAAGGAGCTCACGCAGCGCCAGGGAATTGAGCAACACAAGCAAACTCTCCTGAAAGGATGTTGCAAAGATCTGGCTTTCAACAATACCCCCCACCTCTGCTCTTCAGAAAGGTTTCCACACGGGTATTTCAGTTCTGTTCCCATCACACTCATTTTAGGAGTGTAAGATCTGTTCTCTCCTTTCTTTTATTATGGTCTTAACATTTATATGTTTCCCATTCCTCCAGCTTTGCTGCTGCAGACAAGAACACTGGAGATACAAATTATTATTTCCATTATTTAAAAATGCATTCTTTTATCTCCAAGTCAAGCTCTTACATCAATCTATGGAACATTACCCAGCCTACCTTGGAATTTATAAATGAGAGATGTCTTTTCTCTCTTAAGTCTCTTCTTAAAAAAATTTTTAAAGTGTGCCATTATATGTGCTCTAGCTTTAGATAAATTGGGTGAAGGAAAAAAAGTATTCTGTTCTTTTCACAATTATGTTTCTTACCATTTGCACTTCATCTGTCTAAAAATCTGAAGGCAGCTTTACTCCCATTTTCTCATCTGCACACCTCATTCCCTGAATCTCACACAGCACATTTGAGATTACAAAACACTGGAGGAGATCACCACAGACAAACACAAACAAGTCATGTAACTTTCTTTCCAAAGGTATTGCAAACACTGCTACTAACAGGATTTGTAAAGAGATGAAAGTAACCAAATGTGTTTGGGGTAAACATGTTTCTATTGTATCACGGCTTCAAAATTGAGGAGATCTTAAAATATAACTTTATTATGACACACACACAATGCAGAAACCAAAATTAAGGCGCCTCCGCCTCTCATTTGACGCTGACAAAGACCTGAAGCTCAACACTCAGCACTTTAAAGGGCTTTCAAGTCTGCAGGCAGCTCCTCTGGAAACACCAGAAAAGGTATTTTCTAGGCAATTCAGAAGTACTTCTGAGTGTCCCTCAGGAAACCTCTACTCAGCCACAACACTTCTGCTAGGAGGAAGTACCAAGAAGCACGAGTTTCCTTCCACCTTCCAAGAAGTGCATTCAATCCTCTGGGACTTCCACACTTGCAAGCAATCACAGCTGTCTGACCTGAAACCTGGCCCACTACAAAGCAGATGTGCTGACTATGCCTCTCACAGAAAGCATAAGACCCTGCAGCCAAAATCTCTGGTGTCAGGCAACAAAACAACCTATTTCCATGCTAAGTGTTTCTTTTCAGGGGACTGAGCTACCAGGAAGCACAACCTGTTATCCCAGCAGAAAATCTCTGCATATAAGCAGAGGCATTTGCCAACTCTTGCCATCAATGAGCAAACAAGCAGTGGTAACCCAAACCTCCACTCACCAAAGCCTAAAATAACTCTTGCCATGCACAGGATCACCCACACAGCTGGCTTGTGTGGAATAGGGAATTTGCTACAGCTCGCCGTGCTTTTGTGCTGGTTGCAAGCCTGAGCCCAAGAGACACAAATCTTGTTTTTCATCCCTAGACAACACATTCCAAGCAAACCAAGCTAGGAAAACTCTGCCACCCACGCCAGCTGAGAATCTCACCAGTCAGCACTGGTGGTTGCAGGGAGAACCTGCCCAGATCACAGCCACTGCTTGCTGCCCCCAGAGTCCTCTGGGACAAACCAGCCCTGGCTGAAGGAAAGGAAATCACCAATTCCTACCAAAGGAATCCTGAAATACAGAGCCAGGATCTACCCTAACAACAGACCACCAGCTTCAAGATGGACTGGAGCTTCTTCATCTTTTAGTTATGCAGTATTTGCATAAAATGTCAGATGTGAGTGACAAACGTCTTTTCCCCTCTCCCCTAGCATTTTAGGGCTTTATTTCGTAAAAAAATCACCTTATTCCTTGTTATTCTTTGTACTCAAAGCTCCCAAAGAAGGTGCAGCATGAGCAGGAGAACAAGCAAGAGAGAAGACAACATGGGCAAAAAGATTTTGTCTTTTCATGGCAAATCTTGCTACCAACAACCACACCCATCAGCTGGGCAGTGGAAGAGAGAGAACACAGCTTTGTACAGGAGTTTTCATCACCCCCAAAACACAGCAGGTCAGAGCTATTCACCAACGGAAGAGTGAATCTCTTTCTACACAAAACCACTGCATCCAACTCTTGACAACACAATTCCTAAGTGTGAAGTACTTCAGAAGAATTTTTACTTAAATTTCAATACTTTTTCTGATAAAAATCTTTCCATATTTCAAGAAAAAATCGGAATAGTAAGTAAACTAATTTTAAACATTGATTTTTTTTCTCCTGTCACTAATAATCTGTGTATTTTGCTCCACTCAAAACTTGTCCTTCATTTGCAGTTAGGCAGTGTTCCAACAGGTATGTGTGATCTTCAAGCAACTGTTTGTTTCCTACAGTGTTTGCAAATGTAACATATATTCAAGAGAGCCCAAATGAGGATTCCTGACAAATCTGCAAGCTCATTATCATGACACCTGTACAAGAAGTTATCATAACAAGTTGTACACATCACCAATGCTGCCTCTGTCCCTCTGTTTAAAGTCCAAATGGAACTCTCTGTTTGGATCAGAGCAGTTTCCAGCCCAAGGCAGGCCAATGCTGATGTCACACACAATAGTGTTTTTATACATTCCTGCTCTCCTAGAAGCTCATCACAGCAACTGCTGATTTCACACACCAAACAGTATTAACTCACATGATCAAGGCTTCCCATTCAAAGAAGTTCTCTTCATTCATGGCACCTGTGAAATAGAACAGAACAACACTCAGTGCTAGCTGAACACAAGGTTACAGCTCCACAGTGCACAGACCCTGCTCAGCTCCTCACCTGCCACAATCCCTTCTGGTGGGTTCAGGGTCAGCTCTGCAAAAACACAAACACAAGGAAGATTGAGGTGATTTGCAAGCCCAAGCATTTCAGGGGGTGTCTGAGTGGCCATGCCTTAGCACAGGGGCCCCACCACCACTGCTTGATGCAGGACAGTATTCTAGACAAAATTATTTGGCACTTTGGGGTTTTTCAGCCTCCTAGAACTAGCCATGGAGTCACTGAATAGGTTGGAAAAGACCTCTATGATCATCAAGTCCCCCACCTTCACAGAGGCAATAATTTAAACCTGAGAAGGAAGACAAAAACATTTCACAAAGCCTGGGAAATGCTCTTCTTTTGCACCTCTGTGGTGTCTCCTGGAATCCATAACAGCCTGAAGTTTGTATTCCTGTAACCTCTCTGCACCCATCCAGGTTTGATGCAACTCAGTGCAAAACCCAGAACAACATAAAAACAGAAGAGGCAGATACATGAGAGATTTGACAAGCAGCTCTGTTCCCTAAATTCAATCCAACTCCTCCTGCATGGCCTGGAAAATCTGAGTTAAAAAAACAAAAAGAAGCAGCAATAAAACAGCCACGGCTGCACAGGCAAGTTTGGATCTACCAACCCTTGCTTTCTCTAGGAAATTGATACAATTCCAAATTCATTAATCAATCTTGAGCATCAGCCCATTACTTCAAGCTGTTGAAGGCCAGTACACCATGTGCTGATAAAATAACAACCAGATTTCCTCCTACCTAGTGGAATGATCATCACTTTCTAGTTTCTGATGTTCTGCAGGGAGGCAGCAGCAGCTGAGGCACAGCTCAGCCACAAACAGGCAAGCAATGGGCCAGCAGTCCTGGGGGCTCAACAGCAGCCCCAAGGCTTCCAGTGAGCCATGGGACAGCTGCTGGAGCTGCTGGCAGCTGCTGACACTTCCAGCTGCTTATCCAGCACGGTGTTTCCACACCAGTGGCCAGTAACACACAGAACACAGCCACAAGAACCACCACAGGCATTCCCACACAGGAAAACAAACAGCAACACTGACCCAGGGAATAGGTGAAGTCACAAACCAAGAAATGAGACATCTGACCTAATTTCTCTTTAGGCTGTAGGTGAAAACTATATTGTGCTGCACAGAACAGATTTCTGCTTTATAAGAGCTCTGTTATTGCAGGATTTGAAGAAGATGCTGACATGCATTGCCAGGAGAAATCATGGAACTCTTCTGTTTGCTCAGAGTGCCCTTAACCTTGGCACAGCCCTCTCTGAAGTTCCAAAGCCCAGCAGCAGACTGAAACTCAGCCTTACAGTTTTCCACACGTCCTGGCACTCCATGGCAGGTTTTTCCAGCTTCACAGTGGGTCTCCAAGAGCTTTTCTTGCTGATGTTTTTAGACAGGAAGAGGGAGATGTCAAACGCAGGAGCTCCGGGAATCATTTTGCTCCATCTTGTGGTTCTCTCTAAGAAGAAAATCCCTCTGATGTTTCCTACAATTTCCCTGGAAAAGCTGGCAGCAGTCCCTGTAGCACTCCACTCCAAGAACTGGGGCAATGGGAAGAAACAACCAAAGCCCACGGAGCAAAAGGCCTTCAAGAGGTTCAATTCTCCACTTCCTTGCTCAGCTCCCCCCTCACAGAAAGGTTTCCATCCTTAAGGACCAGATAAAGTAGAAACTGGGCATTCAGGGCCACAGGAGATTTGATTTTGAGTGGCTGCTGCTGCTGCACCCGGTCATTGAGAAAAGAAAAACCCCTTTTCCACGGGGATGGTGACATCCTACCCTGTGATTTCTCCAGTTCTTCAAAAGGAAACAGTGAGCCCAGTTTTCAGAGAGGCACAACATGAACCACTAGGAGCTGACACAGCATCAGCTGCTACAGCTCACCAGAGCCTCCAACACAGGGTCACTTTAAAGGAATGTCAGGGAGGATGGTGTCTAATTATTCACAAGTGAGCAGCAGAAAGCAGTGCAAGGCTAAAACCAATGCTCTGATGACATGCAGAGCAACTCTGACAGACCAGGAAGGCCAAAAAGTCCCCTCAGTGTAGAAATTTTCCTTAATAGCCAATCTAAACCTCCCCAGGTGCAACTTTTTATTTGTTCCCTGGGAGCACAGCCAGACCTTGTAAGCTTAAAACAGAGCTGACTCCAGAGAATTGTGCGATGCTTCTGTTAGGAATCCGGGGCAGACTTGCTGCACACACAATCAGTGCCTTCCTTTCCATTTCACTGCTCTTTGTGGAGTCATTATCAGCCAATTACACCTTGGAGATGGTTCTCAGGAGAACTGAAAACACACCTTCTTGTTAAAGCACTGAAGAGACTGAAAAGATCATCCTTCAAAGAGAAGTTCAACAGTAAGTTTCCTAAAAACTGCAGGTTTAGCAAATTAAAAGCCCTGGACTCAGGAAATATGGGCATTACAATCCACTGCTCTGTTGCTTGTACTGCAGTTTTCGGGTCTCTAGAGATTTAATTCTTCCACATTGATCCATTTTAGACTTGAAATTTCAGCCAGCATAAGATGTCTTCAAGATCTTGTATCAAGAAACAATAAAGACAGAAAAAGAAGGTTTCCATCTCTTAACTCTCACAAATAAAAGCTACTGAGAGACTTAGGTCTTAATACTATTATACATCTAGAATTACCAACAGACATATATGCTAATAAAATTGATGCTCTTTTCTTTGTCTGATTTTTGAAAGCTTTAGCCAAACTAGTCCTGGCAGAGTAAATAGTAATCTGAGAAAGCAAAAAGTCCAACATGCAAAGATGTAAATGAGGACAAAAAACCCAATCCGTGTCATCTGGATGTCCACAGCCACCTCCCCTTCCTTCTTCAAAAGGAAGGAAATCCAGTGCAATTTCACAGCCTTTCCAAAATGCAGTGATATATCTGGGCTCCAGCAGGTAGAAACTCCTCACAATGTCAAGGATTTTTCACAGAAGGAAACGATAAATCTTTAAATTAAGACTTAAACATGTGTGCGCACATCCACAGAAAAAGATGAAAGACAAAAATTGAAAAAGGAAAAAATGGAAAGAATTAGAAGGAAGGTAAGGTAAGGAAAATACACCCACCAGCAAGGCACTGACTGCCAAACACCACTGTCACAACTAGAAGCAACTAAAGGGAAGAGACAGAGGAGAAGAGGGAAAGTAAAGAATAAAGATTGTGTTCATAACTTTGTACATGGCACATACAAGATTTCATCCAAGGTGAGCAGTCAGGAGAGGGGCACTGAAAACCTTTTCCATGCTCATCCAGGCCAGCAACACACATCCTCAGGAGGCAGAAACTTCACACTGAGCTGAACCTCAGACTCCAGCCCTGCCCCAAGGCAGGACAAAAAAGAGGCAGCAGAACTACCTACAACCAGGAGCTTTTTAAATGTTTTTTTAAAATAACTTTTGCTGAAAATGTCTATGGGGCTGAGAGCAATTAACTGTCAGTCTTTAGAGAAACATTAGGGAAAGGTTGTAAGTCAGGCTTGATTCTGGGGTTTGTGTTAAAGGAAAATAACAACCCTGGGCATGCAGCAGAGGGGAATCCACAGACACCAAAACGTCTGCCTCACTGCTCTGCTGCAACTCAGGTTTCCAGAAAGCACTGAGCAGCCAGCCACTGTGAGTTACATTCATTTTTTACAATGCTGTGCTTTACAGGGCATGGGAAAGTGCTTGTAAAGGCAGAGCACAGACAGAACGTTATCTCTGCTCATGGCTAGTGTTACCCTGGGAAACCAGGCACAGCAGATTCACTCAATGTCTGCCTGTGGCATTAGGTCAAAATCTTTCGGGGGTAATTTTATATCATTTTTTCTAAAGATTTCATTCATACAAGACACTCCAGTAAGATCTCTGTGGAGGATCACAAATGCTTTTTTGAGACTTAGGGCATAGATAAGAGAGGACAGAAGCAGTGCCAAGACTTTCTGTGGTTGTTTTTCAGGTCACTGCCTCTGGATTACAACAGGAAAATGCAGATTTCTAGGGCACACACTGTCAGCACAAACTTTACCCACACAGCTGTGGGGTTTGCTCACCCCTCCAGCTGTCAGTGGCAGCAGCCTGAGCTGGGTGAGAAGCCCTGGCTGCCCAAACACCTGTGACAGCTCAGCTTAGAGACCTGTGCTCTGCAGGGCAGCCTGAGAGCAGGCACAGTGCTGGCAGGAAATGTGTGTCTATAAATACTCTCTTTCACACAGGCTGGAGAGTTCCACTAAATGATGACAGAAGCAACTCCCCATCCCTGGACAGCCTGGGGAGCACAGTAAGACTTTCCCTGGAGCAGAAGGCCAGTTCTTACAGCCCAGCTCCCTCCATCCCCACCAACATTTCTTTTCTCCGTTCTACTTCCTTGCTGCAAATAAGAACCAGAGCACTAAAGCCCAAAAGCACCGAGGAAAACAAATATTTCTTGCTGACCAAAGGCACCTTTGGACACCTCTCAAAGTCATCAGGGAGCAAATGAGCCATCCCAGGAGAACTGGGATTCCCAGAGAGCCCCAGCAGGGCTCTGGTCCCCGTGGCGAGGATCACTGCTCACCACCTCCTGCAGTCACATCCCACACTGATTGTTACACAAACAAGCCCACGTCTCTCTTTACTAAATTCCAGTTAAAATCGTTTTAGTAACCACTCTGCTTCTATTAAGGACTCGCCTCTATGGCAGCGCCGCTCCTCCCGCCCGCCGGCGTGGTCACTGATGAACGTGTTCATCGTAGAACTTCTGGAGCTTGCATAAACCAGAGTACTTAAAATAAGGGCCTAGATGAAGGGAAATATAGGATTAACCCCACTCTGTTTAAATCCCCCTGCTATGAATATTGTGTATACCAGTTTGTAAAAGAAAAAAAAAGGGTTTACGATAGTCTGAAAGGTTTTTTTTGCAGAATCAGATTTCCTGCCTTTGTGTAATCAATCG
>JAPFBE010001222.1:0-10420 GCA_034336665.1 Luscinia megarhynchos | reverse complement strand
GTACTTCGTTCAGTTCAGATTTGGGTGTTTAACCGTTTCGCATTTATCGTGAAGCAGCTTTCGCGTTTTCGTGCGCCGCTTCACTTGAGATCGATGATCACAAGAGGCCATTCTCCTGGGAACCATCGTGAGTGATGGAAGTCCTTGCTGAAGAGGTCCCATTTCTTCCAGAATTTCATTCAACTTCCTGAGATCATGAAGTAGTCTCCACGATCCAGAAGTCTTCTTTCGAATGACAAACACTGGAAAAATTCCAGGGACTATTTGTTGGCTTGATGTGTCCTTTTGTAATTGATCTTTTACTAATTTTTTTTCAAAGCACTCAATTTCTTCTTCTCCAAGGCCCACTGATCCACCCAAAGAGGTGTGTCAGTCTTCCATGTCATTTTTGGAGTGGTGAGTGCCGCAGTGAGCCCCACTAAAAATCCACTTGTATGGACATGTTCCATTGAGAAAGAAGGTCTCTTCCCCATACCGTAAATGGCTTTTGCACTATAAATGGACGAGTAAGAGCTATCTTTTCCTCCGAGGGTCCAGCAGCGGTGACTGCGTCTTCACTTTGCAGACATATTGAACTTCCTCCGATGCCTGTGATCCTGCCCAGAGGTACTATTAAATTCCAATCTCTTGGCCAGTAAATGTATAAAATGAGGCGTGACATCCGGCTCAGTGTCCAACATGCCTGAAATAAATATTTTTTCTGTCTTTGTGTGACAGTTCAGCAAGTGACGATTGGCTTTTCTCTAGTTATTTGTCTCAACCACAGGGCATGCACCTGTACATGATCGTCAAAAAACGGATGACCTTCACCCATCGCTGACATAACTTGATGTTCCAATGGATGAGAAGGCAAAGCAATTGCCTTGGCCAATTGGGTATTTTGTGGAATTGTCAACGGTGGTCGAAGAGCCCTTGCTAAGATTGTCAGCTCTTCGAAGCAATCTGCAGAAACAACAGTTGGAAATATTATCAAACCGAAGATGCTACATCGATCTCTGCCTATAATTAAGAAATCTTGTCTCTTCCGACAAGGTGCTTTAAATCCTGTGGGTATTGATGCTGATTCTTCATTTAAGAAACATGTTATTTTTGAGGCTGCCAAAATGAATTGTGTTCCTGGCGTCAATAATGCTCTGTCACAAGGGATGTCCCCTAGTGACCTGCTGAGGGCGTCAGATTGACGCTCCCCGACAACTGTAGTGCTTGAGTCGGTGTCGTTCCTTGTGTCACCGCCATCATTTCTGTCCCAGCGCGATGGGGCGCCGCGCTCGCCTTCGGGTTTTTTGGAATCGGCAATGGCTTTCCGTCAATATCTGTCCGAGAATAACATTCGCTTGCCAGATGTCTTCCCCTCTGACACCTTGGGCAAACCTCTCTCGGCTTGTGAGCACCTTTTGGATGTGGACAATCTTTCTTGAAATGTCCAGTTCCTCCACAATTATAACATTGTCCTTCAGCTGACTTATCTTTCTTCTTGAAATTTGCAAAAACTTTCTCAAGGTTTTCATTTTGTGCTTGAAAGGCTTCAGCCATTTGTTCTTTGACTATTGATACAATATGTTGCGAAG
Source organism: Luscinia megarhynchos (assembly GCA_034336665.1). Taxonomy (NCBI): domain Eukaryota; kingdom Metazoa; phylum Chordata; class Aves; order Passeriformes; family Muscicapidae; genus Luscinia; species Luscinia megarhynchos. Next base: position 8,852 of record JAPFBE010001222.1, on the reverse strand, counting down.
TCCCAATCTTGCTGCATGCTTCAACCATTTCTGTCAGTGTTGGTTGACCAGGAAGGGCATTGATGATTTTCTTGCATTCTGGATTTGCGTTTGCAAACGCGAGGCTTTTCAGCAAGAATGGTCTAACTGCTTCCTCCATGACCTGTCTGTCCACAGCCTGTGTGAGTCTGTCTATAAATGCTGAAAAAGGCTCAGACATTCCTTGTTTTATTTCTGTAAAAACAACATCTTGTGTGCCTGCTGGGGCTACCTGCAGGATTGCTTTACGTGCTGCATCCTTGATATCTGCCAGTACATTTCTTGGGAGTCTGGTGGCTTGCTCTCTTGGATTGTCATGTGGAGGATCCCCTGTCAACTCTGCTATCGTGAGGTTTGCATGTGGTCCTCCCTGATATCTGTTTCGCAGCTCTTGTAAAGCTCTCCTCCATCTGTTGTCCCATATAAGTACTTGTGTGTCTGTAAGAATCAATGACACGAGTGATCTCACATCATATGGAGTCAAGTCATATTCTGTAAAAACACCTTTTAAAAGTTGTTTGAAATATGAAGATCCCAAACCATAGTCTCTGATTGCTTTGATTAAATCTTTTACTATATTATGATTCAGTCTTTGCCATCTCGGATTCCGTCCCTGTGGGTCATAATTGACCGGCATTGCAATATCACCTGTTCCAATTGCAGGACATTCTCTGCTTCTGGATAATTCCATTCTAATATTTGACCAATCGACCTCAGTTTCTCGTGCTGTAGAAAATTGCATTTCCCTGGGGCTTTGATTATCATAAGAAATCACTTGTTGTGATGAAGACCAAGATGTTGCTTCATCCACTCTTTGATCCATGGGTGCAGGCTGAGGAATGGGCATTTGCTTTTCAGAAGTCTTTTGAGAAGCTTGTGGAAATTCTGTTCTTTTTAAATGCTGTATAAAAAGCATCCACAAGATCCCTGGGAACCAACACCATAGGGACTTTGGGGTATCTCCCATTATCTATTGTGTATGTTGGAATGCCTTCTGAAGCTGTAATATATATAGTATTTTCTTCCTGCTGCATTTCTTGAGATGACGGAACTCCTCTTCAAGCGCCCGTTTGTTTTCTGCACTTGATTGGGAAATTATCTTGCAATGTTTTTGTTCTGTCGCTAGGTGGCGCTGTTGCTCTATCTTGAGACGTCTCGCCTTCTTTGTGGTGCGTTGTCTTGGAGACGGCCTGGGCTCCGTGTCCGAGCACGCCCACTGGAGGCGCGGTCACTCGTCTCTTGGCCACGCCCCTGACTGACGCGGACGAACCCGCCCCTGCTCTCTGTACCTCCCTCGCTTTCAGGATCGCTGTCACCCCCGCTCAATCTCTGTCCCTCCGAGCCAGACTTTCCTCCGTCTGGGCTGATTCCGTGTCTCACGGCCCGCCTAGCTGAACTCTTTGATGAATCCCCCTGCTGTATTTCTGACACTTCCGGGTTCGCGGCTGGCGGCGTGTCACATGACACTGCCTGAGCATGCTCTCTGCGCTTTGGCCGCTGCACGCATAGCGTCCTCGGGCACTTCGGGTCAGACCAGCCCGCAAATCCACGGCCCGGATCCCTCTTACTTTCCCCGGGGAGTGGGGGCCGCCGCGCCCGGCCGCACTCGCCCGCTCCGCCGCGGCGGAGCCGCCGCCACCGCCCCGGCTGCACCCGCCGCCCCCGCCTCTCCCGACGCGGGCGGCAGAGCCGCCGCCATCCCGGCCGCACCCGCCGCCCCCTTCTGTTTTCCCGCCGCAGGCGGCGGGGCCACGGCTGCCGCCTCTGAAGCACCAACCCCCGCGCGAGCACTGCTATCTCTAAAAACCGCCGTTTCCGATGCCCCGGACACTGCACTTGCGCCGCGGATGGGTAAGGTTGTCTCCTCCCCTCGCCTCGGGATGGATTCTTCCTCACCCGCCTCTCTGGTCATCGGCAGGGGTCGCGCTATATCTCGAAACTGACCCAGCGACAAGAACACCAACCGGGGCTGCTAAATCCCTCCCCTGCATTTCCCTTGTGAACCGATCGCCCTTCGGAAGCCTGAGATAATGTGACAGGCACCAATTCGGCCATCTCAAACCCCGCAGATGTAGACGTTGCCCTCCCCATGCCCGTAGCACCTTTAATTGGAGCTATTGTCTGTTCTGCCATTCCAGGACTGTATAATAAAGTGTGACCTGTCTCATCATTCCCATTCCTCCCTGGCTTCCCCATCATTCCTGGAGTAGAATGCAATTGCTTTCCCTCCGATGGTGAAGCTGTCTTTGAAGGACTATAGAAATAAAAATCCAGGTCATCAAAATTCTTTGGAAAAACTTCTACCTTAGGTTTTCCCGATGTTGGTGTTGATGTAGGTAACTCTAAATATTTTGGTATATCTGAGGAATCCGTAGTATCTGAAGATGAACTGCTTTGTTTTACTATTACTTGTTGACTAGATATCTCTTCCCCAGTCCCTGATTGCCCCTCTATAGCTTTCAGAGGACTGGATATTTGCAATGTTCCCGAAGATAAAACCTCCAGCATTACTCTAGCTGCTATCAAAAGATCCTTAGCCTTTGGATCCTTTCTTTTTGCTGCCTGGTACATATCTTTATTTACCTGTTCCCAGAATTCTGGTGTATATATCTTACTTGTTTCTGTGTGAGGGTACCTGAGCCTCACCCATACTAATAAATCTCTGAGCTCATTCTCTGATATAGTGATAAGATGTGTGGAAACTATATATTTCATTGTTGATAATATCTTTGCCTGTTCGTGGCTAAAAGCACCACCCATAATGCTGAGTGTGTGTTCCTATGTGTATCTGAGATCTCAACAGTCTTACCAAAACTGAGGTGCCGGGATCAAACTGGAGCTGTCCTGGGCGTCTGGCCAGAAGATGCACAGGGAGAGTATTCCGCGGTTCCTCTCCTCCACTCTTGAGCCTGGTAGCTGGTTTCTGGCAACTGTTCAAGGTCTCTTCTCTGCAGTTTTCTCTCTTCAGGTGGCTTCTTCTGTCAGGGAGTTTTTCTGGATCGGAGCTCTTCTGTATCTACCTTTGTAGATCACAGCAGCTGAAGCTGGTGCCCACCACGGCCAAGCTGATGCCCCGGCCAAGGTGGAGCCCACCAGCCCACCCAGGGACGCCAGATGTCACTGTCTGGGGGGTCTCTTTGTGGCCGAGACCACTCAGATGGACATAGGAGGGTGGTTCGGGGTGCAGGGAGTCCTTGAAGCAACCCGAAGAGAAACCACAAGGAGACAGTCGTCCGGGCTCAAGGTCTGTTTATTATTTGTTATCTATAAAGTGTTCTTTGCTTTCATGAGCAGCAGTCTGGTCACCACCGTGTCCAGGGGCCGAAAGTCTGCCCAAGGAGGGCCGAACTTATCTTTTATACTCTATGCTACGTATTCTATGTTTACAATAATATTCCAATACTACAAAGTTTTATTACTATGTCTAGTTTTGTCCCCAACCAATCTGTGATTCCCAGCATCCCACACCAACATGGAGGGTAAGAAGAAGAAGAAAAAAGACACCACACCCCAAATTCTCCATCTTGGCTTTGTGACTGATAACATAAACAATCCTAAAAAACACATTTTCTACATGTTAAATATATAATTCAGACCCTAGTTACTCTCAAAGGTCGCATTTCTCCTCTGCAGGAAAGCAAATGTCCCTGAGGAGCTGAATCCAGCTTTCTGACCCCCCTGGCCTCGCTCGGGGGTCTCTCAGGGGTTGGACAGGGGGGTCTCCGCTCTCCTGGAAGGTCCAGAGGGACTCCCTGGACCCCCACATGGACCCATTAAATAGAAGCCCATGCAGGTTTCCTGGTAGGACTTGTGACACCATGGGAGACTCACGCTGCAGCAGGTGGTGCCTGAAGGACCATTGCCCCCGGAAGAGTGACCCATGTTGCAGCAGTTTGTGAAGAATTGTTTCCTTGAAGCCGGGTGGGGCAGTCATCCTTATATCCATGGCACTATTGTTTGCTAATGGGCCATTTTTAAAACCAGGTGGGGCAGTCATCTTTATCTTTTCCACAATCCATCCTTCCTCCAGGAAGATACCATCTGCTAATGGGCCATTAAGTCCCACTGTATGACTGATAAAATTACATCATCCCATTGGGAGATGCTCCAGCCAGGGGGAGGAGCCAAGCCTTTCCTACCTAGATAAAAACTGAGATTTTTAACACCAAAGGAACCTTCTTTCCACTGGATTCCAGAGGAAATCTGGACCTTTCCACATCATCTGTGGTCCTTTAGAGGAAAACTGCACCCTTCTACAGGACCACTGCTTCAACTGAACTGCATCTGTCACTCCAGGAGGACTGCAGCCACCATTTAATCGGACTGCTGACAACACCCTGACTGAAGGGGCGTGAGGTTGTATTCTGACTCTGTCAGTGTTTTGGGATTGTTTTTTGTAATACTGTATTTCTATTTTAATTTTCCCAGTAAAGAACTGTTATTCCTAATTCCCATATCTTTGCCTGAGAGCCCCTTAATTTCAAAATTATAATAATTTGGAGGGAGGGGGTTTACATTCTCCATTTCAAAGAGAAGCTTCTGCTTTTATTGGCAGACACCTGTCCTCCAAACCAGGACACCACCCCTGGAAGTGCTCAAGAAACTGGCGTATATGGCACTTAGTGCTATAGTTTAGTTGTCAAGGTGGCGATGGGTCAAAGGTTAGACAATCTTCGAGGTCTTTTCCAACCTCAGTAATTCCATGATTCTATGATCGTGCTTGGTATGTAAGAAGATGGACGTAGAGATGATGTGTTGGTGGTTGGGGTTATTTATTTTTTATTTTACTTAGAGAATTTTTTCCTATAGGTTGCTAGGAAACTAACTACTGGGTACTTAGGAGTACTTAAGAAAAACAAAAGAGGTGCCTGAGGTCGGGAGAGGAGAGCAGCATCTGGCTAGACTTTTTTTTTCTCGTGGAATTTCTCTCCGAGGAGAGAGATACGGCAGCATTTTGCCGGGTAGAGGACGGGGCTGGGGGCAGCTGCTCTCTCTCTCTCCGGACTTCGGAGGAGGATGGTCAGACCTGCAGCTTGAGGGTGTCAGGAAAATTAAGGCACAAACACCAGAGGTTTATGTCCAAAAAGGAGACAGAGGAGTCCTTTTATTTTATTTGAATAAAGGGAGAGGCCATGGGTCATTCCCCTGGGGTCTCTCAAATTTTTGGAGGACGCAGCCTCCTTTTTATCCGAAATTCCCGGCCGCATTTCCCTCTCTCTTTCCCATTGGCTGAGTGTCCTGGTTCGAAGGACAGGTGTCTGCCAGTAAAGGCAGAAGCTTTTCTTTAAAATAGAGAATTCAATTTCGCTCCCTCCAAGTATTATAATTGTTTGAATCAAGGACTCTAAGGCAGAGATAAGGGGGTAGGAGTAACAACTCTTTTACATATATATATATATATCTAACCGTACAAGCAGAAACAACAGCAGTTATTAAAATTACCAACAAAACAGAACAGATAACTCAGTTCCAGTCCTTTCTTTAGCCGCAGGCACACTCTCTCTCTGCACTCGGTCCCGATGATGTAACACGTGGCAGAGCCGGCACAGCTGCGGAGAGCAGGCAGGAGCGAAGTGGGGGGCGGGGGGAGAACAGCAATGGCCACGCTGGTCTCAGGTGGGAGCGGGTTGGACACCAGCTCCTCGCTCACCGTTTGTGTCCCGGTGATTTGCTGTGTCCTCAGAGGTAGGAGGTTGGAGCGGGGCAGATGCAGGGCAGTTGATTGCAGAGGGTCTGGCTCTCCTGCGTTCTGGCCGCGTGCTGCAGAAGGAGGGGCCCTCCTCCGAGCTCGCCGGAAACATGAGTAGCCCCTCCAGGAAGCTTGCTCCCACCTACCCCTGTGTCTAGAGTCGTTATAAGATCCTGGCTGTAACCCAGCAGGCACTGTTAGCATGATAATGAGAAAAATTCTTTAAACGGGGACAAAAACCTAACCCCCAACACTGAGGTACTTGAGAGGTACAGACTTCCCGGAAAGCCTGATACCTACGATTGCCTTCTAACGCATAACCCTCCCTTTTAACTTTTAATTCTTATGGAATTCATGGTTTTTCCCAATTGTTTCTTTCATCTTTCAATATCCAATTTCATTTATCAGCAAACCTACAGTTTGTTTGTAATGGCAAATATCTTTTTTTCCCATTCATCAATCAGTGGGATCCTTCTCCTTGTTTCTGTCCTCTGAGTGCTAGTCTTATCCACCAGCAGACCCACAGCTTGTTTGTAAAGACAAGTCCATCGTTCCTCTCAAGGGAAAGGAATTAACTGCTGCCGCCCTGTCTACCATGAGCTGCCTTTTCTTCTGCTGCTGGGCCCTGCACTCCCTGCCCTACCAGGACATCCCGCAGTTCCTGTTACCGCTGCGGAGGTTCTGATACATCTCATCCATCACCCTGAGATTTCTCCTCATTCCTGCCGTTCCAGCTTGAACCTCCTCAGAGTCCTGCTGGGGCATCGAAATCGACTGACCCTGTGGGGTATTTGTGAAGCAAAGCCTCTCTTCCATCCCTTTCCATCTCAGACAAAGCTGCCATTACCACGTTTCCTGAGTCCGCACCGGAATGTCCCCCTGCAACCATGTGGGGATCATCACACTTGCCCTGTCCCCTGGGAGCCTGCCAGCGCCCCCTGCTGACTGTGTTTGTAACTACACCAAAGGGGAAAATGCCTGTGGCCAAGAAGGCTGTTACTGGATTCCTGGTTCTGTTTTGTGAATGCTGTAGTTGTTATTTTTTGTTTTCTTTATTATATACACTAGTAAAGAACTTTTATTCATATTCTCATATCTTTTTTTCCTGAGAGTCCCTTAATTTAAAAAATTATAATAATTCTGAGGGAAGGGGTTTACATTTTCCATTCCAAGGGAGACTTCTACCTTCCTTAGCAGACCCCTGTCTTTCAAACCGAGACAGGATGTTTGGAGTGATGCCGTTTATCTTCCTAAGTCACGCATGATGGGCTCTGTTTTTATGGGGATGGCTGAACACCTGCCGGTCCATGGTTTTACAAATGGAGACAAGAGCTTAGACAAGTCTTGCCTTTGACTCAGTTTTCTGCCAGTAGCTCTGAGGTTGCCTGCACCCCAAATGTCTCTCATTCACAAGTTCTTAAGAATGGCAGATTAGGTCTATTATAAAAATGAATTATTGAATAGGCACAAGATTAACAGACAGAAAACTTTAAACAGACTACTTACTACAAAGTGTAAAACAAAAAGAACTACTAGTAGATAAAAAAATACAGTGTACAATAAAAGGTACCTATATTACAGCTAGCAAAGAAATAGTATAGATTAGGAGTCAATGTGACTTATGACTGAATTGATGACGGAGAGCCCATAAAGTCTTTGCACTCAGTTCTGGGAAAAGTAACTGTGAAGATTAGTCCAAACTTCTGGGAGAAGTCCTACATGATACCAGGGTGTTTGTAGGAGACTTCTGAGTCCACGAAAGTTAGTGTAGCTTTCACAGTTTGTCAAATGTCTGTCAGTCAGAAATTCCAGCAACTTATCTCCCTACATCCTGCTCTCAAGGCAGGATGTTTAATGTATCCCATCTCTCTGGTGTCAGAGATAATGCTTTACCAGCCTGGGTTCTCTCACCAATTCATATGAGGGGGAGAATGCCCAGAGATATTGAACCAGCTAATGGACAGAACAGATAAGCTCTTCTTTGGTATAGGGGAACTTCCTGATACATTCCATCTCTTGACTGCAGTCACTCCCATTACCTCATGGTAGTGGTAAAGGAGGTAACTCTTGCCTCCATGCTATAAAAGCATTCACTTTCATATATGTGTATACCATCACTGAGTGTTTTATACGCATTGTTCTCCTAAGCTTCACTATTTATTTAAAATATGTTAAACATATTATTGATATTGATAAGAAGAACCTGGTGTTGCTTTAGTTTATGCATTGAATTATGTAACACAGATATATTAAAAAAATTATTAGTGATAAACCAAGAGATGACAAGATATAGTTATAAATTCAGAGTGTTCATGGTAGTTGGGAACAACTCAAAAGGTCACTTGTGTTGTTACCAGTCCGTGTAGGTCAGGGTGTTCCGCAACCCCGGAGTCTTAAAATCATAGGAAGATGAGATGCAAATCAGGAACAAAGAAGAGTTCATGGAGGTACCTTCTTAGTTGTAGTGATTGGAGGAGTTCAATAGATGGTTAGCGAATCTCTTCACTTATATCCATGCTTCTTAGTCCAGTGTTGTCCTTCAGTGAAGTTCATTATTTGGTATATTCTTGCTTAACATATCAAGTGTTAGACAACTTTACAATAACCCAAACAAATACACATGAATTATAAAAGAGTCTGGTTGTCTGAGGGGAATTAAAGATGGAATGAAATGAAAATTGCTCCTACATACTCCGCATATTACTACAGATGGGAATTTTATGTCTTACCCTGAAGAGACAGGAAGAGGTAAACAAAACTGATTCCATATTCATATGAAAATTCAAGTTCTATTCAGGGTGGAATCTTTTCTACTCACTGTGACAATCAGAAGGAAGACACAAGCATTCTAAAGCTATACCTGCAGAAAGCTATAAAGCATATACCTGTGGTAATAAAAAGAAAAACATCAAATAATTTTGTACTTTGATAGTACTAATTAAGATTTTTAGTATTGTGTAATCAGTTAAATCTATTCCTCTGAGACCTTTTTATAGAAAATGGTGTTTGGGTTATAGTTCTCCTTTTCTTTTTTCCTCTTAAGGAATTTTCCCCCTTACATCTTGCTAGGAGACAATAATAGCTGGATACTTAACAGAGACAAAAGAAGTTGGCTCAGGGGAGGAGTGCAGCTGGCTACTCTCTC
>JAPFBE010001221.1:0-10422 GCA_034336665.1 Luscinia megarhynchos | reverse complement strand
TCCCAGCATGAGCCCAGTTGCTCCCCGCGTGTGCTTCCAGTTTCCTCGGCACTCCCAGCATGAGCCCGGTCACTCCCAGCCATTCCCTATTATGATGGAATTTGCCCCAGCACAATTCCAGTTGCCCCCCAAGGTCACCGAAACGGAGAGAAAAAACAAAAACCTTTAACAATAACTAAAAATTTAGAGAGTCATGGCGTTACTTTATTATCTGTGCAGGATGTTTAGGCCAGGATGTAGCACAGAAATCATCTCATCCACACATAACCCGTGTGTGCAGAGAGAATCATTCCATGACACTCCGTTTTTAGGAGATTTTTCAGTTCTTTTATTCAGTCATGGAAATAAATTGGGTCAGTGTTTTTTAATCTCAAGTTGCAAACACTCAATTCCTAGTATTTGGTCTCCTTTTGGATCCGGGTTTCTCCCCTTCTGATGTTAATTAGATCTTCATTCCCTGATTTTATCAGTCTTTTCAGAGGAGGTGTCTGCAATTTGCCAGAGGCAGAGTCTGGGGTGGATGTGCCTGGGTGGCCACTGATGTTGTGTTAATGGCCGCTGATGGCCCTTGAGCATTCCAGCTGCTCTCAGGGTGTGGTGTGTTGAGTTCATCCCACTCCACCTGGTGCAGCAATGCCCTGGAGAGAAAATTTAAAATTCTTTAGGGGAAAAAGGCAAACAAAATATCTTGATAAAAATTGCAGAAAAAATTTTTAAACAGATACATTTTCCAAAACCACTTAGGTCCAGTGTGTTCCCAGTTCTCCTGCTGAGCCTAGCACAGTCCCAGTCACTCCCAGTACTATCCCAGTATGAGTCCAGTATGAGTCCTGTCTCTGCCAGCAGGGCCCCAGTCACTCACACTTGCCCCCAGTTGCCCCAGCATGGTCCCAGTTTTACCCCAAGCACATTCCCAGTCACTGATAATTAGGTCCCAGTTACCAGGTTTACAGTCTCACACACTCCCAGTATATCCCAGTTGCCGTGAACAATCTCATAGTCATTCCCAGACACTACCTCTTACCTCAGCATGGTTCACTTGCCCCCAGTTTTATCCCTGCAATAGTCCCAGTGCCTCTCAGCATTGTTTTGGGGTTTTTTTTCGGATGGGGAGAGAAATGTTTGGAGAATGCAGAACTCCATATCTGATCCCAGTCACTCCCAGTCAGTCCCTATTATGATGCAGCTTCCCCTGTCCTGGTTTAGGACAAATTTACGGGAGATATCTTGCAAAGGAGTCCCCTTAGGAAAATAAACCCCCAGAACTCCTTCCCCCTCCCACTACCGGGTTCGGGAAGAACTTCCTCCGAGGGAAAAAAGTGGAAAAAACTTGTTTATTTTAACAAAACACTTTTCAACACTAGGAAAGAACAATTTCTAGATGACACAAAACGTTTTTACTAAGGTGACCGAGGATGGACGAGCTCGGTCAGTCCTGCTGGGAAGGGTGCAAAGCTTCTGTGGCAGGCTTCCAGACGCAGTTTCTGATGTTTAGATCTTTTCGTTCGGAGCCGGTGCAGATCTTCGGGATGAGGGGAAGAAGGGAGAGAGAAAGAGGGAGCAGCTGGGGGCAGGAGAAGCTGGGGCAAAAGCTAGGGGAAAAAAAGCGGCAGCCAAAGCAGCAAAAGCAGCCGCAAAAGCGGCAGCAGCAGCAGGCCAGCAGCAGCAGCAGCAGCTAAAAGCAGCAGGCAGCAGCAGCCCAGCAGCCGGGCCCGCCGGGTGGGGGAGGTGGCAGCAGCTCCATGCCAACAGAGGTGGGGGGGTGGCAGGGAGAGGAGTAGTCATAACACTGACCCAGGACACCCCCAGCACAGTCCCAGTTGCTCCCAGTTCCTCCCATTTTCATCCAGTGTGTTCCCAGCTCTCCCAGTCTCCCCCAGTATAGTCCTAGTCTCTCCCAGTGTGAGGCCATGGCCCCCAAGTGCTCCCTGTCAATGCCAGTATGACCCCAGTAGCCTCCAGTATAATCCCTGAGACTCCCTGTCTCTCCCAGTATATCCCAGTCACGCCCAGCATGCTGCCAGTCACTCTCACTTCTTCCCACTTCCTTTCAGCATGATTCCACTTGTTCACAGCCACTCCCAGTCCATCCCAGTATGATTCCAGTCACCCTCAGTGTGATCCCATTCTCGCCCAGCATGGACCCAGCTGCTCTCCCTGTGATCCCTGGATGATCCCAGTTGCTGCCATCATCATTCCAGTTGTTCCCAGTTCCTCCCACGATGATCCCTAGAATAGTCCCAGTCTCTCTCAGCATTGTCCCACTATCTCCCAGTTGCCCCCAGTGTGATTCCAGTTCCCTCAGTATGGTCCCAGCTTTCCCCACTTTTGTCCCAGCTGTTCCCAGCGTGGTTCCAGTCCCCCTAGTATGGTTACAGACAATATCATAACATTTCAGTTTCTCCAGGAAGGTACCAGTTACCTCAGAATTATCTCCATCTTTCCCAGTTCCTCCCACTTGTCCCCAGCCTGATTCCAGTTTCTGTCAGTGTCCCATACTCCCAGTTGCTCCCAGTAAAATCCCTCTTCTGGCCTCAGTCCCCCCAGCATAGTTCCAGTACCTTCCAGTTGATCCCAGTTGTTCCCAATGTTTCCACATTTTCCTCCCATCATGGGCCCAGTAGCTCCCAGTAACCCTCAGCCAGGTTCCACTCCCATCCTTAGTAATTCCAGTGGCTCCAAGGATGATCCCAGTAGGACCTGTAGTCACCCCCAGTATGGTTCCAGTCATCTCCAGTATGACCCCAGTCACTCCCAGATGCTCCCAGTATTCTTCCAGTCATGCCCAGAGTGACTCCCAGTCAATCCCAGTATTGTTCCAGATTTGACCAGCCCTTCTCCATCATTCCCAGTCTGATTGCAGTAAGATCCCAGTCATTCTTAGATATTCCCAGTTCTAGTCCAGTCACTCCCAGTATGATCCCAGCTATTTCCACCATGATCCCAGTATGACTCTGACATGGGTGCCGCTGCTCCCATTATCATCCAGTGTGGTTCCAGTTGCTCTCATTTCGCCTCACTGTGGTTTCAGTCTCTCCCTGTGCATCCCAGTTGTTGCCAACATGTTCCCAGTCACTCCCAGTTGTCCTCAGCTGCTTCCAGACTGATCCCAGTAGTTCACAGCCTCTCCCAGTCACCCTCAGTGGAACTCCCAGTTGCTGCCAGTATGATCCAGTATGATCCCAGTATTTCTCTGCATGGTTCCAGTTGCTCCCTGCTCCTCCCAGTGGGATCCCAGTTGCCCCAGTTGCCCCTAGCACAGTCCCAGTCACTCCATAGATGATCCCAGTCCCTCTCAGCATGGTCCCAGACATGCCCAGTTTTCCCAGTACAGAGTAGTAGCTCCCATTGACTCCCAGTGTCCCTTAGCGTGGTCCCAGTTCTCCCCAGCATGATCCTGATTTTTCCCGGGCAGCTTCCAGTCACTCCAGTAAGGTCACAGGCACTCCCAGTATATCCCAGCGGCCCTGAACATGCTCTCATTCATTCCTAGTCATTCCCTGTGTCCCCTGGAAGGTTCCAGTTCACCCAGTACAGCCCAGTCCCTCCCAGTGGTGCCACTCCTGGGATCTCCCACCCCTGTCTGCGTTCATGGATCTCCTGAGAGGAGCCCCAAGAGCTGGAAGTCGCCCCCCAGGGTTCCCAGCAAGCCCCAGTTTGAATGTGCAGCCCCCCAGTTTTCCCAGTTTCCCTCTCCTTTTCCCGGGCCGGGTTCCCCCCGGCCCCAGCGGGTGGGAGCAGCCGAGAGCCCCGCGCTGCCCATCCCGACGTGTCCCGGCTCCATCCCCACTCCTCCCGCGGGCTGCGAGGGCTTCGGGAACGGGGCACCGAGGGTGTCGCTGCTGCTGGGGGAGGAGGAGGAGGGATGGGAGAGGAGGGATGAAGGAGGAGAGCGAGAAGGGATGGAAATCGGAGTGGGAGACATGGAGAAGTAGGGATGGAAGAGGAAAGACAAAGGAGGATCAGGAATAGAAGAAGGAACGAGGTCGAGCGCTCCCTGAATTCACAGGACCCCCATCCATGGGACCATCGCCCTCCCAGGTGACCAGGGATGGGGAGCTTGGCCCAGATATCCCAGGGGGTCCCCGGGTTGAGATTTTTCAATGGATGTTTGGAGAATGCAGAACTCCAGAGCAGAGCAGAAAATGCCCCTTGGGGGGACACTGGGGGGTCCTGGTGGCAGCTGCCAGCAGAGGCAGCCTGGAGGAGCAGAGCCCTGTGTCCCCCAGGAGCCCAAAGTGGGGAGCCCAGAGAGGGGGGAGCGCCACCATTGGCGGGAGCCTCAACAGCCTGAAGAGGGGCAGGGGGGACTCCTTGGACCCCCCAGCACCCCAGAGCAGAGAATAAGGGGAGAAGGGACCCTGCGACCCCAAAATCCCCCAGCATCCCTAAATGGGGAGAGGGAAGAGGGGGAGCTTTTCAGATTGCTGGGACTCCCAGCAGCCTGGGGAGGGCGGGCACCGAGTAGATGGGGGACCCCCAATAGAAGCGTGACCCCCAGCAGCTGAGACAGGGGAACCCCCAAACACCAAAGGGGAGGGACCATTCCCAGGAAGTGATGGGAGGCATTTTCAGGGCTGAATGTTGGTGTTTGGGAGGTCTTGATGGACTCCAAATGCCCAGGGACTTCTAGAGATGGACTTGGGCAGGAGGAACCCCCAACACAACGCGCTCATCCCTTGTTTTTCCCCAAACCAGGATTTCCCATTGCAAAGCCTTGGCCCGGTGGAGGAGGAGGAGGCTGCAAGGAAGAGGAAGATGGCCCAGGAGCCCCAGGCAGGTGAGGAGGAAGTCAGTGCCCCTTTCCCCCTCTGTCCTGCTCCATCTCCCAGCCCAGCACGGCCCCGGCTGCAGGACACCCCGCTGCCAACACTTTCCTGGTGCTAGTCCCAGTATTGGTGTTGGTCTCAGTCCCAGTCGTTGTTCCAGTTCTGGAGCGGTGCTGGTCTCATTTCTGGTGTCGGTTCTGTTCCTAGTCTTGGTCTCTGTAGTGAATGGGCCAGGAGACCAGCTCCTTTTTCAAGGCCTTTATTGAAAATCAGCTCTGGGTGGGGCCTGAGGGGTCGCGCACAGCGCTGCTGCTTGGGAGGAGAGGTTCAGCTCCCTGCGGCGCCTCACCACGGTACGGCGGTGCCGGGGGTGTCACCGGGGATGGGGGCAGCTGTGGGCTCAGCAGAATTTCCTCGTCTGACCTTGATCCCGTTTCCATCTCTGTTGCTGTTTCCATTTCTGGCTTTGTCCTCTTCATCTCCATCTTGGTCTTCATCTTTGCCTGCATCTTCGTTATCATCATCTCCATCATCAACTCCATGCCTGTCTCCATCTCCATCATCTCCATCACCTCCATCACCGTCTCCATCATCTCCAACCATCTCTCTCCATATGCATCATCTCCTGTTGGGGAGGTAATATCAAAATCTTATGAGTTCCTGGCAAGTAGTTCTGGAACAATAGATGAAATAGAGATGTTGGCAGTGTTTGACATAGACACTGAAGACAGTTATATTAAGGTTTGAGGCCTTTTCCTTTGTTTAGATAATACCAAATGCCACAAATACCAAAGAGCCAACAGGTCATCCTGCCCCAAGCCTGGCAGGAAAGGTCTCAAGATAAGGGTTACAGATAAGAAAGCCATAAAACATGGTAATTTAGGGATTCCTATAGGTTGCATGTAAATATTAGGAAATAAGTATATTGTATTAGATTGGTTATTGGAAATTGAAATATTCATCATGGGAAAATACTTATTGGATTGTAAACGGAAAATCGCTCTCTTGCTGTTTGCCTCTCTCTTGTCTCTGCTCTCTCTTGCTATCTTACCTTCTTGCTGAACGTTGTCTACCGGGATGGGGGCAGCTGTGGGCTCAGCAGAATCTCCTTGTCTGACCTTGATCCCGTTTCCATCTCTGTTGCTGTTTCCACTTCTGGCTTTGTCCCCTTCATCTTTATCTCCATCTTTGTCTTCATATTTGCCTCCATCTTCGTCTCCATCTCCATCATCAACTCCATCCCTGTCTCCATCTCCATCATCTCCATCACCATCATCTCCATCCATCTCTATCTCCGTATGCATCATCTCCATAATCTCCATCACTGTTGCCATGTTCATTTCCATCTCGTCTCCAACCCTCCCATCTCCATCCTCTCCAACCATCTCTATTTCCATCTCATCTCTGTCATCTCTATCACCTCAATCTCCACCCCCATCTCCATCCCCATCCCCATCTCCATCTCATCTCCATCTCCCTCTTCACCCTCATCTCCATCTCTATCTCTCCATCTCCATCCCATCTCCATCCCCATATCCATCCATCTCCATCTCCATTTCCATCTCATCTATGTCACCTCCATCATTTCCATCTCCATCCCCATCCCCATCACCTTCATCTCTACTCTCACCCCCATCTCCATCATCTCCCATCTCCATAATTTCAATTTTCATTATGTCCATCACCTTCATCACCATCTCCATCATGTCCATCTCCACCCCACCCCATCCCACCCCACAGATCGAGAAGCTCAAGGCCGAGCAGAACAAGCAGCCGCCGACGCCGCTCCTGACCCACAAATTTTTCGGGGAACCCCCGGGAGGTACCGACCCTCACCGGCCGGAGCCGCGCGTCGCCTACGTCCGGCACGAGCTGCGGCCGGAGCGCCTCCAGCCCAAGCTTGACCGCATCCAGACTCCGACCACCAAGGGAGTGCCCTCTGAGCCATCCCCGGCCACTGCCACCGTCACCGCAGCCACCCCTGCTGAGCCCCCAGTGGCCTTCAAGGCCGAGGAGCCCGGTGAGGTCCAGTTAGTGCTGCTGGAGCAGCGCTGAGAGCGCCGGTTGGAGCACCAAGAGTCCAGCGAGCCAGAGCTGCCGCGGCACGATGGGAAGGGCGGCAGGTGAGTGAGGGGACGCCATGGGGACACCATGGGGACACTGTGGGGACAGCAGGGAGGGGATGGGGCTGAGGTGACTTCACTGTGGTCCCCAAATGTCCCCCAGCAGCAAAGCCACCCTGGCCGACACTCTGGAGCAGCTGCAGGAGAACGAGGCGGGCGGGCCCGTGCCGGCTTCAGTGAGTGCTTGGTGAACTCTTGGTGACCCTTTGGTGGCTCCTTGGATTCCTTCTTGTGTCCCTTTGGATTCCACTCAGTGCCCTCTGAATGTCCCTTACATGTACCCCTGGATGTCCCCTTCATGTCCCACCGGACATCCCTCAGTGTAAGCTCCATGTCCCACTGGAGATCCCCTCCATGTCCCCTCCATGTCCCTTCCACGCTCCCCGGAAGATTTCTCCATGACTCTCTGGAGACCCCTCAGGGTCCCCTCATTGGCCCCTCTATGTCCCCCTCAGTGTCCCCTCCATGTCTCACTGAAGATCCTCATTGTCCCCTCATTGTCCCCTCCATGTTCCATTGGACATCCGTCAGTGTCCCTTCAATGTCCCCCTGGATGTCTCCTCATTGTCCCTTCCATGTCCCAATGGAGATCCTCTCAATGTCCCACTGGAGAACCCCTTCATGCCCCCCTGGATGTCCCTTCAGTGTCTCCTCCTTGTCCCACTGAAGATCCTCAGTGTCCCCTCCATTTTCCACTAGACATCACTCATTGTCCACTCTGCATCCCACTGGACATCCCTCATTTTCTCACTGCAGATCCCCTCAGTGCCTCACTGGAGATCCCTCCATGTGCCCCTCAGTGCCCCCTCATTGTCCCCTCCATGTCCCCCTGGATGTTCCTTCAGTGTCCCCTCTACGTCCCATGAGACAGCCTTCAATGTCCCCTCTATGTCCCCTCCATGTGCCCCTGGATGTCCCCTCATTGTCTTCTCCATGTCCCACTGGAGATCCTCTGTGTCCCCTCAGAGTACCCTCATTGGCCCCTCCATGTTCCACTGGATGTCTCATTGTCCCTCCTGTCCCCTCACAGTTCCACTGGAGATCAATCCATGACTCCATGGAGATCCTTCAGTGTCCCCTCAATGTCCCACTGGACATCCCTCAGTGTCCTACTAGAGATACTCTCCGTGGCCTCCTGGTGATCCCTCATTGTCCCCTCTGTGTCCCCTCCACATCCCACCAGACATCCCTCACTGTCCCCTCTGTGTCCCCTGGATGTCCCCTCTGTGTCCGTTCAGTGTCCCACTGGACACTCCTCCATGTCCCCCTAAATGTCCCCTCAGTGTCCCCTCCACATTCCACAAGACATCCTTCTGTGTCCCCTCCATGTCCCCCTGGATGTCCCCTCATAGTCCCCTCTATGTTCCACTTGCCACCCCTCATTCTCTCCTCCATGTCCCCTCATTGTCCCCTCACTGTCCCACCAGCCACCCCTCACCGTCCCCTCCCATCCCCAGCCCCGTGACCGCGACTCCCCCGCCCGTCTCCCCACTGGCCCCGAGGCTCTGCTGGAGAGAACCCCAAGGACGGACCGTCCGTGGGCGTGGGACCAGCTGAAGCCGCGGCGCCGGCAGCACCCCAAGGACTCGACGCAGGGTCCGGGGGAGCCGCGGCACTTGCAGTCGGTGCCGGCACAGGGCAGTGCGCCGCTGCCACCACCCCCCGTGCACACGGTGACGCACGAGGGGTTCCTGCTGCGCAAGCACAAGCTCGACGGCACTGGCATGAAGGCGTCCAACAGGTCTGGGGGTTCTCCAGGGGTTGGGGTTCATGGGTGATCCATCGGAATTTGAAAGGCCATCAAGGAATGTGGTTTATTGATGGAAGGAGTTCTACAAGGTTTGGGGTTCATCAAGGATTTGGGTTAATCAATGGAAGGGGCTCACCAAGGGTTGGAGGATCACCAGTGATCCATCATAATCTGGGGGTTCATCAAGGATTGGGGTTAATCAATGGAAGGGGCTCACCAAGGGTTGGGGGTTCTCCAAGGGTTGGATTTCTCAAAGGGTTGGGGTTCATCAGGGGTTAGGGTTTATTGATGGAAGGAGTTCTACAAGGGTTGGGGGTTCATCAAGGGTTGGGGTTCATCAAGGGTTGGGGGTTCTCCAAGGGTTGGGGGCTCTCCAAGGGTTGGATATCTCCAAGAGTTGGGGTTCATCAAGGGTTGGGGGTTCTCCAACGGTTGGAGTTTTCCAAGAGTTGGGGTTCACCAAGGGTTGGGGTTCATCAAGTGTTGGGGTTCACCAAGAATTGTGGGTTCAACAACAGTTGGGGGACATCACTGGAAGGGGTTGGAGTTCATTGATGATCCACTGGAATTTGGGGGTTCACCAAGAGCTGGGTGTTCATCAAGAGTTGGGGTTCATCAATGTTCCACCAAAATTTGGGGTTTACCAAGAGTATAGGGTTCTCCAAAGGCTGGGGGTCCATCAATGATGGGCTTCCCCAACAGCTGAGATTCACCAAGAGTTGAGGGTTCTCCAGGGGTTGGGGTCCATCAATGATGGGGTTCACCAAGAGATAGGGGTCCATCAATGGAAGGGATCCACCAGAATTTGAATTTTGATCAATCAACAAAAGCGATTGACCAAAATCCACTATTCACCAACAATACAAACATATAAAATGCAATCCACATAAGTTTTTGGGGGTTCACCACCCAAGGGTTGGGGTTCACCAAGAGTTGAAGGTTCTCCAAGAGCTGGGGTTCACCAAGAGTTGGAGTTCACCAAGAGTCGAGGGTTCTCCAAGAGTTGGAGTTCACCAAGGGTTGGGGTTCACCAAGAGTTGAGGATTCTCCAAGAGTGGGGGTTCACCAAGAGTTGGGAATCCATCAGAGATGGGGTTCACAAAGAGTTGAGGGTTCTCCAAGGGTTGGGGATTCTCCAAGAGTTGGTGCTGGGAAAGATGTTACAGGAAAGCCTTAGTTACTGAATTACCATGAAACAATAGGATGGCCCCTGAAGGCAATCCCCTCGTGATTAAACAACGCCCTCGGCCAGAGAGCAACTCCAAACCGCACAGTGTAGCTGTTCTTAAAGTTACGGCTTTCCAACTCCTGGCTCTGCAGCTCTGAGTCCAGATATCTCTGAACTCTGGCTGTTGAGCTCACAGCTACTCAATAGCGAAGTGCGAAAGGCTGAGATCGTGTAGAACAGATTCCGAAGATAACTTTATTTCTTCGAAGGGAAGGTCCTGCAACAGTCTGGTTACATCAGATAACAAAGGGTTTTTTATAGGTTTACAGAGGATTGAATTTTCTACCAATAAGAACTACAGCTTACAAACTAACCAATTATCTTAAAATTCTAAGTAAGAAAAGAACCAATAACCTGGTAACTTTAAGAGCCAATAAGAATCCCAAAAGATAACAGGGTTTTAGATAAGGGAGAGGGGGTCTGGTTTCCAGGCATTTCATAATTATGGGATGGAATTCCAGGGATATATTTTTAGGAGGAGTAACATTTTCTACACCCTATCTCATGCCCAATCCCTATCTCATTCCCATTCCAAATCCTGTTCCTGTTCCC
>JAPFBE010001220.1:0-10579 GCA_034336665.1 Luscinia megarhynchos | reverse complement strand
CAGGTTGTCTCCTCAGGTTTCCATCCCCAGCTTTCCATGAAGTGCAGCTCTCATCCCTAGTCACGTCCCCCTGGTTCTGTCTTGACCTTCTCAGAATCACAGAACAGTGTAGGTTGGAAGGGACGCTAAAAATAATCTTGATCCATCCCCCCTGTCATGGGCAGGAGCACCATCCATTAGACCAAGCCCCATGAAACATGGCCTTGAATGCTTTCAGGAGTGGGGGCAGCCACAGCTTCTCTGGGCAACCTGTTCCACTGTCCTACCACCCTGATTGTAAAAATACTCTTTCTTTTATTGAATCGAAATCAACTCTCTTTTATTTTAAAGCCCTTACCACTTGTTCTGTCACAACTTGCCCTTCACCTCAGCCCACTTTATATCTGTTTTCCTGCAAACAGTCTCCAGAGCTGACCTTTCTCTATGGAATATTGCCCTGTTGCAATACAGTAAAATGGTCTCTCCCTTGTTTTTGCTGAATGAAATGAGAAGCACATGAGGTAGTCTCAGCATGTTGGCTTTTCTGATAATGCCTGGCTCTGGACTTTGTAGGTGAAGTTGAAGTGTCAGCAATAGCTGAGCTAATAACAAACCTGCACAAAGGGATTTCTCACTGTGCAACCCTCATGCCCCCAGTGTTGTGAAACCATGTGTCATGGAAAACCTACATGTTTGGTGCATAAGGAGACAGCAGGCAAGGTAGGAACTGTCTCTTGCAGTCCAAACCTACTCCAGCCAAAATGAAGAGTAGGGAAAAGAGTGGGCTCCTCTGGGCACCTCCTGGTGCCCAAAAAGCGGTGTTGAATGGTTGTGTTTTGTGGATGGGAATCTCCAACACTTGTCAGGGCTTTCTTCCTGCTCCCTATGCTTTAGGTGCAGTATGATGGGACCAGCTCAATCTACTGGGACGCTGCCACGGAGAGGAGCCCTTCTCAGAGGGGATGTGGAAATTCATGTTCCTCTCTGTGTGAGCTGAATTAGGCTTTGCATCTAGTTTGGAAGAGGAGAGAGGGTTGTGATGAGTCCAGCCCATCTCCCCCAGCATTCAGCAGAATGCTGTTGAACAGTTAATGAATAATACTCTTTCACTGGGGCTTCGTTTACAAATGGACTTATCTTCAAAGCTATCAGAACAATGATACTGGATATAAAGAATGAGAACTGTCTGTGAATGCTTCCCTAAAA
The DNA here is from genome assembly GCA_034336665.1 of Luscinia megarhynchos. Classification (NCBI taxonomy): domain Eukaryota; kingdom Metazoa; phylum Chordata; class Aves; order Passeriformes; family Muscicapidae; genus Luscinia; species Luscinia megarhynchos. Next base: position 9,394 of record JAPFBE010001220.1, on the reverse strand, counting down.
TATTTATAAGTGATATGCTGGAAATCTTACCCATCTCTCTAAACTATCCCAGTCCCAGAAGTGTTATAGGCAGCTTTCTTCTGGTGAAAAGGAGAAAATGTCTTTCCAGGCAGTGCAAAAGAATTACACATACACAAATAATTCTTTTGAGTCTACCATCCTCTGTGCTGTCATTCTCTTTATCACCTGGCCACACCCTCAGGACATAACCATCTGCTGATGGTAGGGGAGTCATTTGCATAGGAACAGACAAGAAGGTGACAAACAGTGCTTGGTGACCTCTTAACATGAGCCTGAAAGAAAAATGGATGATCTGTGCAAAAGAAATGCCAAGTTTATGCAAAGTTGATTTTTGAATAACTGGCTATGGAGGGTGGTGAGCAGCTGGAAACAAACTACTAGGATGCTTACTATGTGTAAACACAAATCCATAGTATGGATAAACAGTAACATCACATTGAATTTTTAGCCAAGAAGCTCCATTAACTCTTTAGAAATTACAGACAGAGACAGTATAGTCAAACAACCATTCGTCTCCTTTGGGCTGGCAGCAGAGGAATCACCAAAGCTTGGGGTGGGCCAGTTACTTGTCAAATGCAGTAGAAGTTTTTCACCCCAGCAATGCATCTTTTGCCTGACTGTTGCATGTCTAACGTTGGAAATGTTGAGACAGCAGATTAGATGCTGCTTGACTTTCCTCAGAGATCCCCATAGATGCTGCTCAAAGTCCAATGTAAGTAGTGGTTCAGTAGAAAAGTAGATTGAGATCACCAACCCCCATGACAAGTTCATATTTCAGGGGGACACCTGAAGACCACTACTGTAATTACTTACCGGTCCTTCATCCTGCTCCAGGAGGTAAATGCATGCACATCAAAGTTCCTGCAATGCCATCATTCTGAGCAAAACATCAAAGAGTACAAAAAATCCCTCTGCAGACAAGACTGAGGCAGAGGAGTGTGAAGGCTCTTGGAAGAGCCTTGCGAGGTGTTGAAAGTTGGGGCTGAACTAGGATCACCCCTCCACCGATACCTGTCAGGTGTTTTGTACAGTCAACCTCTCTGCTTCATGAAATTCAGAAGTCCGTGAAATATACCCTGAATTAATCTGGCCCATTGCCAGGAGAGTAAATAAGTCATAAGATCCACACTTTATGTTGCAAGCTGCTGCTATTTATTTACTTATTTAATCCCTCATTACTGCCCAGGTAAGATGTAGTGCCTATATCAGTCCAGCCGAAGACATACAAACATCAGCCCCTTTGACAGTAATTTTTTTTAAAAAAGAGAAATATATCTGACAATAAATTACTGTCATAACCAGCAGGGCTGTCTCCCTAGGAGGGAAGTTGAGGGACTTTGAACTGCTGCTTTTGTGTTGTGGCATTGGTGTTCAGACGGTCCCTTCTGACATCTCAGCCTCTCATCTCTGGGTGACACAACAAGCAGCTTGTCACCAGCTCTGCCAGACACCACTGGGAGCAGTCACTGCATACTCCTCCACCTTTGGAAATGCCAATCATGGCCATGTCCTGTAAGGGGACTTGCTTGTCACTCCCCTTCAAAGACACCCATCTCCCCAGGGATGGTTCTGAACACTCCTCATTGTGGAGGATGGGAAGGCAGGAGAAAACCAACGTAGGTGAATCTTGACTGTTCCTCAGTGTCTTATAGAAAGCCACCTTTGCATTCTGTTTGGGCCAAGCCAAAAAGTCCTTTGCAAGCATAGAAATAGCTCCAGGGCAAAGGTGTCTACAGTAAGTTGTGGGATCATCGGGTTGGTCCTCTGTGCATGGCTTCCTCCAAGAAGGCAAAGCAGGTGTCTGCTGAAATTAATGATGAGCCAGTGCAGAAGTGGAGCTATTGGGTTTTCTGGAAAGCAAACGTCTTTTTTAGAGATGTTGAGAAGGCAGTTCATTCCCTAAAACCCTGGGTACTCACTGGAGGCTCCTTTTTCCTTTCAGTGATAGTGAGAAAGAAGAGGTCTGATGTTCCTGTGAGGTAGATTACTCTGGGTGAACTCCTTTTTCATTCCACAGCTCTGGTGCTGTGACAAGAGCTTTTCTTCAGGCAAGCTGGGGTTTTACTCCAAGGGTTGAAATTTTGGGGTGTGATGCAGTGCAAAAGTGGCAGGGGTTTGAAGCAGCAGGGGGTCCATGCAGTTGTGGATGATGCACAGCGTGTATGATGCACAGCATGTGTGACGCAGTGTGTCAACAAGGAGGGTGTCATGCACAAGGTTTGTCAGACCTCTGAATCCTTTAAAAACAAAAATGATAGCAAACAGATGGGGGAGCTCCACTAGGTCCACTGCAGACAGCACCTCTGGGGCGATCCTCTGTGAAGAGGCAGCTTCAATCCACACCCTCCCAAAAGGCCCTTAGTCCCTCTGCCTCTGGTGACTGAAGTGACCTCTTCTTTCTCTGTGCCTACTTTTTAAGTCCCTGGGGGATGAAATGTGCTGCTATGCGGAAGGCGTGGGGGGGTGTATGCAGGCAGTGGGGGGCTGTCTAGGAGCTATAGTTTGTAGGTGAGAGGAACGTTGTCTCTACCTGAAGATGCTGCTATGGTGAACATCCTTCAGGCTTTTGTGCAGTCATTTTTGCAGGGCTAGTGTCTTCAGGTCTCAATTGAGATGGCAGGTCCTGTTGTGTTCTCCATGTGAGTGGTATTTTGCCAAATCAAGCCCAATTGTGAGGATGGGGGCTGAGGTGGGGGGGAGGGGGAAGCATGAGGGGAGGGCCATGTAACAGTTTCAGAGCATGGCTGCATGCAGTGGGCATATCCATGCCTGTGTCCTGTTTCTGGGTCCCTGGCTCTCCCTGGGTCCCATAACAGTGTTGCACCAAGAGGTATACAAAGTCCTTCGTGCGCCAGGGTCCCAGGCAGATTGTGGTGTGAGCAGTAGGATAAAATAGAGAAGATGAACCAGGACATGTACCACTGTTCAGACAGCAGAGAGGTGACCCAAACTGGGGCAGAACCTGAATGTTCTGTGGTCCCATCCCATCTGTGGCTCCATGTTCTCCTCTAGGCCAAATACTGTTCTGTCCATACTAGCAACTAAGGAAAAGTTGCAGTGGCTTACCAAAATATTTTGCATTCAGACGTCATTCTTTGTTTTAAACATTTCACATACAGGTCAAATAGACATCTCAGTTATTTGAAGTAAATAACCCATAAGTCAATCTGCATCAGAGGAATTGGATTTATTCCAGTGCAGCTGAGATCAGGTGTGGCCTGTAATTTGAGTGATTTGAGAACTGAAATATTTTTTTTTAGGTTAGGTTTTTTTTAACCTCCTCATTTCACTGGTAATGGAGTTTGTCCTTTACAAAATGCCTGAAATGTGATCAGATTTTTTTTCAGTGCCTGAAATGAGGTCAAGCTTCTGCCAACGTTTAATAAACATTATAATCTAGTACTCTACTGCTCAGCCAAACCCATTACCTGTAGATTCAGATGCAGAGCAAATCACGACCTTGGAGGGAACTGGCCATTTTGTGTTCCTGGCTGTCTTGTTTTCTTGTCAGGAATGATGAAGCTGGCGGGGCAGAGCCCTCCTGGGATTAGCCCACATCAACTCCTCATGAAGCACTGTCAATCCGTGTGATTTTTGTAAACCTTGGAGACAGGGTCACCTTCTCCAAACCCTACCAGCGATGGATGTATGGCTCAGACCTTGGTCATGCTGATGCCAATCCAGAAGGACAGCAATGAAGGTGGTGGAATTACCTGGGTTTCAAAGGGACCTATAAAAGAGGTCTGGGAGCAGTTCAGCCCATTTGCCAGGTGACCTGATCTGGCAGAGGATGAATCTCCTTTCCCAGAGTTGTCCTCTGATGAGACAGATCCCAGCTCGCCATGCAGGAAGGGATGGGACCACAGCAGCTCCCAGGAGTGATAGGGATGCATACTTGGAGTGGGGGAAATTGCACCTCACTTAAAGGTTATTGCTTAAATAGAATACCAAATCTTGAATCTGGTGCTTGGGCTGTTACAGGAGTTGGTGGGGGTTTTTTTTGCCCCAAAGTGCTTTTTTTCTCTAACAAATGACATATATTCATTTAAAAATGGCATGAAGCATCCTGGGCTGTATGTGATGATAACTGGCCCAGGAAAATAAACTCCAAATAAGCAGTCACAGATCCCCTGAACCCTGAGAAAGGATCCCTTGACCTTGCCTGATGGATAACTGTTTAGTCCTGGAGGAGAGGAGTCCTGTCTCCCTTCCGCCAGGTGTGTTTGGGGTGTTTAATTCTTGCAGCTCTGGATGCTCCTTGCAAATGTACAGGATTGGAGCTCTTGGAGTGTGATGAGGATTTGGCCTAGTTCATGCAGATTCACAGGGTGGGAAATGGTCAGGTTTCCCTCTCTTGCTGACTGTGGACAGGAGACCTATGCTGAAGCTGTGTGCCACAGGTGTCAGGGACAAGGGTGTCTCTGGCCATGCAGACCAGGGCTGAGGTGTGTGTGGGCATAAGCAGGGCGAGGCAGATGGAAATTAGTGAATGGCACAGCAATGAGGTGTTTGTAGGCACCTATGACTGCAGTCAACAGGCTTGAAATACTGACACTGGTGCTTAGTTTTGACAGAAAAGGGCCAAACAAGTGGTCATGCATGTAGATACCCTCTCAATCCCTGTTTGGCTTGGAGTGAAGGAAGCTGGAGGCTCAAGGAGGGCTGAGAGTTGCTGCTTGGCATTTGCTGCCACCAGTTAATAACACTGCTCCCTGGCAAAAAAATCCCTCTAGGAGACAGAGTGCCTGGAGGCAGCCAAGCAGCCTCCACAGCTCTCCTCTGATGGACATGAGCCAGAACAACAGGCTTTGCTCCCAAAATAAATGAGCTCCTCGGGATACACACTGCACCCATGTCAGTGCAACGGGAAGTTGCAGTCAGTGCAGGAGCATGGAAAGAACAGCAAATGTGAAGGAAAACACAAGAAACAGCGCAAGCCAATGAGACAGAGCAGGACTGCAAGGCCCTGCTGTGACACTGAGATGGAAGATGCTATGGAAATGCATGAGTTGGAAATGTCAAGTTAGGGGAACTTGACCTAAAAATCATTCTAGCAAGTCATTACTGATGGTTTCTAAAGCAATGTTTCACTATAAAATAAATGAAAGACCATCAAAGTGTATATACATGCATTCAGTCCATACATTTTTTCAGCTATTTAGTCAAATATCATCTACTGTTGAGGGGAACATGCAAAGCTTTCACACCATGTTGTTATTACTGCAGCAGCAGTTGTTATCAATGGCTGAAATCCTGACCAGGAAAAAAAGCTGTAACTTCTTGGGGGTGGATTTGAGTAAGAAATCTCCAATGTATTTTAGGTAACAATATTGTGATTTTTAAGACAGGTTTCATATTTTGAGGTAGTTTTGATACTGGAGCACTGGGGATTAGGACAACTGTGTTGGTCTCATTCCCTGCCCAGAGTGTTTGAGCTATCAGTAGTGTCAGGGTGTAGTGGAGAAGGCCTGCCTGGGTGTGAACAGGTAAATGACCTCCTTTGCTGGTGGCTGAGCTTTAGGAGGAAGCTGACAGATTAAAACTATCAGGGAAAGTGAAAGGAAATTGACTGGTGGAGTTCCAACCTTCCATCTTTAAGGGAAAGCTTCCGACCGAGAGTCTGAAGGCTCATACCTCCCACTCTCAGGTAATAGAAGGGCACTCCAGTAAATGAAGGGGAGTGGAAATGGGTCCACCGGGGAGGTAAAAATAAAACCCTTCCCCATCCCCCAGCCAGGTGCTGCTTCAGAACAAGCGTATGAGGCCCTGGAAATAGTGAGCCAGACAGATGATGGTTGAGATAACTTAGAAGAAAATTGTCTGCCAGTGAGCCTCCCCAGCTGGGGATTCATCTGTAAAGGATCACCACCTCTAACACCAAGAAAGGAGGTGGTGTAGTAGGTGACTCTCTTCTCAGGGGAAAGAGGGCCCCCTATGGGGCTGGGACCCATCCCACAGGAAGTCTGTTTGCCTCCCTGGGGCCTGGGTGCAGAAATATCACTGAGAGCTTCCTGGGCTGATTCAACCCTCTGATTATTACCCGCTGCTTGATACTCCAGGCTGGCAGTGATGAGATTGAAAAGAGGAGTATCAAAGATAAAAGGGAGTTCAGGGCACTGGGTCAAGTAGTTGATAGGACAGGTGCACAGGTGGTGCTCTGCTCAGTCCCTTTGGTAGCAGAGAAAAACTATAGAAATAGGAGAACTCATATCATTAACAAGTGGCTCAGGGTTGGTGTCATGGCAAAATTTTGGATTCTATGATCATGGGGCAACTTATATGGCACCTGTTCTACTGGAACCTGATGGGATACATCCATCTGTTAAGGGCAGAAGGTTTCTAGCTCATGAACTGGCAGACTGTTGAGGGGCTTTAAACTAGGTCAGAAGAAGGGGAATACATCTGGCCTATCTGGAAGCAGGCCAAAGGGTGATAAGACTGTGTTGGGGGAGAATCAGTGGCCCAGCTGAGGGTGTATGTATACCAATGCACGCAGCATGGGTAACAAACAGGAGGAGCTGGAGGCCTTGGTGCAACAGCAGAGATATGATATAGTTGCCATCACAGAAACATGGTGGGATGAGTCATGGTGGAGCACTGCACTGGATGGCTACAAACTCTTCAGGAGAGACAGGAAAGGAGAGGTGGAGGGGTAGCCCTTTATTTTAGGGAGGTTTTTGGATGTCATAGGTATTGAAACTAATGATGATGAAGTTGAGTCTCTATAGGTAGAATTAAGGGGAAAGCCAACAAGGCTGACATCATACTGGGAGTCTGCTATCGTCCACCCAACCAGGATGAGAAGAGGTGGACAACTTATTCTATAAGCAGCTGGAGAATGTTCCAGGATCATCAGCTCTTGTTCTTGTAGGCGACTTCAACCTACCAGACATCTGCTGGGACCTTAACAGAGCAGAAAAAGCGGCAGTCTAAGCAGTTTTGGGAGTGTGTGGAAGATAACTTCTTGTCACAACTGGTGAACCCACGCAGGGCTGACTATATTGAGACCTGTTGTTCACAAAATAGAGATGGGCTGAGTGGGAGATGTGAAAGGTTGGAGGACACTTGGGGCACAGTGATCATGACATTATAGAATTCTCAATAGTGGTGACATAGGAGGAATATGAATAAGATCTCTGTGTTGAACTTCGAGGAGGCAGACTTTGGCTTATTTAAGACACTTATTCAAGAGAGTTCCGCGGAAACAGCTCTTGGTAACAAGGAGTCCAGGAGAAATGGATGTGCTTCAAAGCAAGAGTTCCTGAGGGCACAGGAGCAGACTGTACCTATGTGCGGAAAGGCGATGTCGACAGACAGCGTCCAGTCTGGATGAGCAGAGGAGGTTTTTGAATGAACTTAGAAATAAAAGAAAGATGTATCATCTTTTGGAAGGAGGGACTGATTTCTCAGGACTATTTAAAAGAGGAGTTGCTAGGGCATGTAGAAAAAAATTAGGGATGCCAAAAGCGGTTTGAACTTAACTTGGCAACTACTGTTAAAAATAATAAAAAGAGTTTTTACATATAATACTTGGCAGGTAGGAAGGGGTATAACCAACCTCTCTGTCCCTTATTGGATGAGGCAGGCAACCTTCAGTAACTGACGTGAGGAGAAATGTGAATGCTTAATGCCTTCTTCGCCTCCAGTCTTTAGTAATATGGTACCAAGACAGCTTGTTCTCCAAGACCAGCCACTGTCCTCATGGGTTGAGTAGAGAGTGGTGCCAGAGAGCGGAATGGTCCTCTTGTTATCTCAAGAAAGAGACAGTCAGAGACTGCTGAGAGACAGCTGGATATTTATAAATCAATGGGACCAGATGTGATCCATCCCAGAGGTGATAGGGAGAGCTGGCAGATGAGCTTGCGAAGCCGCTCTCCATCATTACCAACAGTCCTACAAGCTCACTGGGAGAGTTCGGGCGATTGGAAAGCTGGCCAATGTGACACCCATTTACAAAAAGGTAGGAAGGAGGATCCTAGTAACTACAGGCCAGATTAGCCTGACCTCGAGTACCAAGGTAAAATAATGGAGCAGTTCATAGTGGAGTGCTATCACACAGCTTACAGGATGGCCAGGGCATCAGACCCAGTCAGCATGGGTTTACAAAGGGTGAGTCGTGTCTGACCAACCTGGTCTCCTTCTATGACCAGGTGGCACGCCTGGTGGATACAGGAAAGGCTGTGGATGTTGTCTATTTGGACTTCAGCAAGGCCTTTGATACTGTCTCCCAGCATACTCCTGGAGAAGCTGGCAGCCTGCGGCTTGGACAGGAGCACTCTGCTGGGTTAGAACTGGCTGGGCGGCAGGGCCCAGAGAGTGGTGGTGAGCGGTGCTGCATCCAGCTGGCTGACCCAGTCACCAGTGGGTGTCCCCTCAGGGCTCTGTGCTGGGGCCAGTTCTGTTTAATATTTTTTATAGACTGACATGGATGAGGCATTGGAGTCTTTCATTGCTTAAAGTTTGCAGATGACACTAAGCTGGGAGCTTGTGTTGATCTATTGGAAGGAAGAAAGGAGCTCTGCAGAGGGACTTAGATGAGATTAGATAGATGGGCAGAATCAACAACATGAAATTTAATAAGTCTAAGTGCGGGAGTTCTACATTTTGGCCATAGAATCCCCTCAGCGTTACAAAGCTGGGAACAGTGTGGCTGGATAGTGTACAGGAGGAAAGGGACCTGGGGGGTGCTGGTTGACAGCCGGCTGAATATGAGCCAGCAGTGTGCCTTGGTGGCCAAGAAGCCAGCAGCATCCCTGGCCTGCATTAGGAATTGTGTGGCCAGCAGGAGCAGGGAGGTCATTCTTCCCCTATACTCGGCACTGGTGAGACCACATCTTGAGTACTGTGTCCAATTCTGGGGCCCTCAGTTTAGGAAGGACATTGATATGCTAGAAGCGTGTCCAGAGGGAGGGCAACAAGGCTGGTGAAGGGAGCTTGGAACACAAGCCTTATGAGGGAACGTTTGAAGGAGCTGGGGTTGTTTAGCCTGGAAAAGAGGAGGCTTAGGGGGAGACCTCATTGCTCTCTACAACTTCCTAGAAGGGAGGCTGTAGACAGGTGGGGGGTCGGTCTCTTCCACCAGGCAGCAACTGAGCAGAACCAGAGGACACAGTCTCAAGCTACGTCAGGGAAGGTATAGATTGGATATTAGGAAGAAATTTTTCACCCGAAAGAGTAATAAAATACTGGAATGCTCTTCCCAGAGAGGTAGTGGAATCGTCATCTTTGACAGTGTTCAAGAAAGGCTGGACATGGCACTTAGTGCCATGCTATAATCCATACTCTGAGTTGAGGTGTTTAGGACATAGGTTGGACTCGAGTGATCTTGGGAGGTCTCTTCCAACCTCAATATTCTGTGATTCTGTGATTCTGT
>JAPFBE010001219.1:0-10650 GCA_034336665.1 Luscinia megarhynchos | reverse complement strand
TTCTCCCTTCCCTGTTCCTTCTGCCCCTTCCCTGTTCCCTCTGTCCCTCTCTCCCTGTTCCCTGTGTCCCTTCCCTGCTCCCCGTGCTCCATCCCGACCCTTCATCCCGCCCTTCACCATCCCCCTCCCAACAATTCCCAAATTTCCCCATTCCCGCTGTTTGGGATGGATTTTGGGATGGAGCCGCCTGCAGAGCCCACGGGTGCCTTTCCAAAAACCTCCCTCAGCATCTTCCTGCCTTTTCCATCCCTCTCCATCCCTGCCCGGCCTCCCGGAGCTATTTTTAGCCCTCTTTCCCGAGGGAAGGGAGTTTATGAGCTCTCCAAGCGTCGGTCAATCCCCCGATCCCCCCCCGTTCCCGGTTTTAGCAGGAGCTGCCTGAGCTCCGGCACGTCTGAGGATGGGGGGAAGGTCGGGAATGGCAGATCCGGCCAGCGGGAAGAGCGAAAACCCCGCGGAAAGGGCACGGGGGGTGACCCCCAAATCCCTCCGGGGCGCGCGGGTGGCGAGGAATTGTGCTGGAGAGCAGGGGCACATCCCAGCCTGGGCACCCGCCGGGAATCATTCCCACCTCCTGCCCCCCAGTCCTTCCCGGGGTGTCCCAGCAGCGCTGGTCGGGAAGAGCCGGGATCCTGCTCGGGCCGGGAGCAGGGATCGTGTCCCCAGCAGGGAGGATGACACGTCCCGAAGGAATCCTGCCCTTTTTAGGGCTGGAGGAGCGGGGCTGGCCGCGGCCCCGGAGCAGGTGCAGGGCTGGCCGCGGGCCTGGAGCGGATCCCGGCTGCCCGAGCGATGGATGGATGGCCGGGATTAGCGGGACAGCTGCTGGGAATGGGGAGGGGGGATCATAGCGCACGGCTGGGGGAAAGGATCATCGGGAACGGGCTGGGAGGAGTGGGAAAGGGGGTGAGCCCCAGGAGGGGAGAGCAGGGAATGGGGCAGAAAAGTGGGGGAGTGGGGCAGGGGGTTGAGGAGCCAGGGAATGGGGCTGGGGATCAGGGAATGGGGCAGAGGGATCAGGGAATGGGGCAGGGGATCAGGGAAATGGGGCAGGATGTGCAGGAATGGGGCTGGATGCAGGGAATGAAGCAGGGGATCAGGAATGGGGGCAGGGGGATCAGGGAATGGGGCAGGGGATCAGGGAATGATCAGGAAATGGGGCAGGGGATCAGGGAATGGGGCAGGGGATTTAGGGGAATGGGGCAGGAATCAGGGAATGGGGCAAGGGATCAGGGAATGGGGCAGGGGATCAGGGAATGGGGCAGGGAGAATCAGAAGAATGGGGCAGGGGATTTAGAGAATGGGGCAGGGAATCAGGGAATGGGGCTGGGTGTGCAGGGGAATGGGGCAAAGGGATTTAGGGAATGGGGCAGGGGATCAGAGAATGCGGCAGAGAATCAGGGAATGGGGCAGGGAATCAGGGAATGGGGCAGAGGATCAGGGAATGGGGCAGGGATCAGGGAGATGGGGCAGGGGGAATCAGGGAATGGGGCTGGGGATCAGGGAATGGGGCAGGGGATCAGGGAATGGGGCAGGGGATCAGGGAATAGGGCTGGGTGTGCAGGGGAATGGGGCAGGGGATCAGGGAATGGGGCAGGGGATCAGGGAATGGGGCAGGGAATCAGGGAATGGGGCAGAGGATCAGGGAATGGGGCAGAATCAGGGAATGGGGCTGGGGGTCAGGGAATGGGGCAGGGGATCAGGGAATGGGGCAGGGTGTGCAGGGAATGGGGCAGGGGATCAGGGAATGGGGCAGGGTGTGCAGGGAATGGGGCAGGGGATCAGGGAATGGGGCAAGGGATCAGGGAATGGGGCAGGGGATCAGGGAATGGGGCAGGGATCGGGGAATGGGGCAGGGATGAGGGAATGGGGCAGGGATGAGGGGAATGGGGCAGGGGATGAGGGGGAATGGGGCAGGGGATCAGGGAATGGGGCAGGGGATCAAGGGGAATGGGAGGGGCAGGGAATCAGGGGGAATGGGGCAGGGATGAGGGAATGGGGCTGGGGAATCAGGGGAATGGGGCAGGGGATGAGGGAATGGGGCAGGATGAGGGAATGGGGCAGGGGATGAGGGAATGGGGCAAGGGATGAGGGGAATGGGGCAAGGGGATGAGGGAATGGGGCAGGGGATGAGGGAATGGGGCAGGGGGATCAGGAATGGGGCAGGGGGATCGAGGGGAATGGGGCAGGGGGATCAGGGAATGGGGCAAGGGGATCGGGGAATGGGGCAGGGAATCAGGAATGGGGCTGGGGATCAGGGGAATGGGGCAGGGTGTGCAGGGAATGGGGCAGGGGATCAGGGAATGGGGCAGGGATCAGGGAATGGGGCAGGGGATGAGGGAATGGGGCTGGGTGCAGGGAACCAGGGAATGGAGCAAAGGGAATCAGGGGAATGGGGCAGGGAATCAGGGAATGGGGCTGGGGATCAGGGAATGGGGCAGGGGATGCAGGGAATGGGGCAGGGAATCAGGGAATGGGGATGGGATTCAGGGAGCTTGGACAGGGAGATTCAGGGAATGGGACAGGGGGATGGAAGGAGCCTCCTCGTGCCAGCCCTTCCCCATATCCCAGTGCTCCCAGTAAGGATCCCGCTGCTCCCAGTAAGGATCTCAGTGTTCCCAGTAAGAATCCTGCTATACCCAGTAAGGATCCCTGTGTCCCCAGTGAGGATCCCGCTGTTCCCAGTGAGGAACCCACTGTTCCCAGTGAGGATCTCAGCGTTCCCAGTAAGGATCTCAGCGTTCCCAGTAAAAATCCTGCTATTCCCAGTAATGATCCCATTGTTCCCAGTAAGGATCTCAGTGTTCCCAGTAAAAATCCTGCTGTTCCCAGTAATGATCCCATTGTTCCCAGTAAGGATCCCACTGTCCCCGGTGAGGAACCCACTGTTCCCAGTAATGATCCCATTGTTCCCAGTAAAAATCCTGCTGTTCCCAGTAATGATCCCATTGTTCCCAGTGAGGATCTCAGTGTTCCCAGTAAAAATCCTGCTATTCCCAGTAATGATCCCATTGTTCCCAGTAAGGATCTCAGTGTTCCCAGTAAAAATCCTGCTGTTCCCAGTAATGATCCCATTGTTCCCAGTAAGGATCCCGCTGTTCCCAGAAATGATCCCATTGTTCCCAGTAAGGATCCCGCTGTTCCCAGTAAGGATCCCAGTGCCATCTCCGTCCCGCTGTTCCCAGCGCTGGCACCGAGCCCGGCCACCGCAGCTGTCCCCAGGCGGGGGAGGGGACACAGCTGTCCCCGGGCCTGGGGATGGCGGCTGGGAACGGCAGCAGGTGCTGGTGGCTGCAGAATTCCCAAGTGTCCCGGGAAAACACGGAGCGGGCACTGAGGGACATGGCCAGGACACCTGGGTCCTGCAGAGACACTAAAATCCATAAATGCGGGCTGGGGGACAGTGGGAAGGGAGCCGGGGACAGCTCCTGCACCTGGAGCAGAGGGATGGGATCTGGGAAGGGCTGAACTGGGAATGAAGAGCTGGAGGGACCCCCAGGACTCCCAAAACCCCGACTGTCCCTGTTCCAGCTGTTCCTTGTATCCATCCATCCATCCATGGATCCATCCATGGATCCATCCATCCATCCATCCATCCATCATCCATCCATCCATCCATCCATCATCCATCATCCATGGATCCATCCATCCATCATCCATCCATCCATCCATCCATCCATCCATCCATCCATCCATCCATGGATCCATCCATCCATCCATCCATCATCCATCCATCCATCCATCCATCCATCCATCCATCCATCATGATCCATCCATCCATCCATCATCCATCCATCCATCCATCCATCCATCGTCCATCCATCCATCAATCGTCCATCAATCCATCAAATCCATCCATCCGTCAAATCCATCCATCGTCAAATCCATCATCCATCCATCATCGTCATCCGTCCATCAAATCCATCAAATCAAATCCATCCATCCGTCAAATCACATCGTCAAATCCATCCAATCCGTCAGATCCAAATCCGTCAAATCGATCCGTCGATCCGTCCAAATCCAGATCCGTCAAATCGTCGATCAAATCCATCCAAATCGTCAAATCCGTCATCCATCCGTCATCCAGTCAAATCAAATCGTCAAATCCGTCATCGTCGTCAAATCCGTCAAATCAATCGATCCGTCAAATCGCATCGTCAAATCCAAATCGCATCCGTCAAATCCGTCAAATCAAATCCGTCAGTCACATCGTCAAATCAAATCGTCAAATCAGATCGTCAAAATCCAAATCGTCAAATCGTCAAAGTCGTCAATCCGTCAAAATCCGTCAAAATCAAATCGTCACATCCGTCCATCGTCAAATCAAATCACGTCAAATCCGTCAATCCATCCAAATCCGTCAAATCCGTCAAAATCCGTCAAATCAAATCCATCCAGATCAAATCGTCAAAATCCGTCCGTCAAAATCGTCAAAATCCGTCCGTCAAAATCGTCAAAATCAAAGTCCGTCGATCGTCAAAAGTCCAAAATCCGTCAAATCGATCCGTCAAAATCCGTCGATCGTCAAATCCGTCAAATCCATCGTCCAGTCCGTCGTCAAAATCGTCAATCCGTCCAAATCATCGTCAAATCGTCAAATCGTCCGTCGTCAGATCAAAGTCAAGCATCGTCAGATCGATCCGTCCAGAGTCAAAGTCAGTCAAAGTCGTCCGATCGTCGATCGTCCGTCAGAGTCCGAGTCCGTCCGTCAAAGTCAGTCGTCCAGATCCGTCAGATCCAGATCCGTCAGAATCGTCGATCAAAGTCCAGTCCGTCATCCGTCAAAGTCGTCGGATCGTCCGTCAGATCCGTCAGAATCGTCTGATCCAGAGTCAGATCCGTCCAGTCCAAAGTCAAAGTCAGTCCAAAGTCGGTTCAGTCAAAGTCAAATCAGATCGTCCAGATCCGTCCAGGTCCATCCGTCCGTCAGATCCGTCCAGATCAGAGTCAAAGTCGTCCGTCAGATCGTCCAGATCCAGATCCAGAATCAAATCGTCCAGATCGGATCGTCCAGATCGGATCAGATCCAATCCCGTCGTCCAGTCAGGATCAAAGTCAGAATCGTCAAATCCGAATCGTCAAATCGTCCGTCCAAATCCAGTCAAATCCGTCCGTCAAAGTCCGTCACGTCCAGAATCGATCTCGTCCGTCAAATCGTCAGGTCCCGTCAAGTCCGTCAGAGTCCAGAATCAAATCGTCAGATCGTCCGTCAGGTCAGCGTCAGATCGTCGTCGTCGAGTCGGAAATCGACGATCCAGTCCAGATCCGTCGTCCAGAGTCGAGGTCATCAGATCGTCAAAGTCAGATCCGTCCAGATCCGTCAGAATCGTCCAGATCAGATCCAGATCCGTCGAGTCGTCAGGTCAGAGTCAGATCGTCACGATCCAGTCAGATCGTCAGGTCCGTCCAGATCCGTCCGTCAGGTCCGATCAGGTCGAGTCCGTCAGTCGCGTCCAAATCGTCCCGTCCGATCGTCCGTCCGATCCAGTCCGATCGTCAAAATCGTCAAGATCCACGATCAGATCCAGATCGTCAGATCCCGTCGTCCATCCGAGTCAGAATCCGTCCAAATCCGTCACGATCCAGATCACGTCCGATCCGATCCAGTCCGTCCGTCCGTCCGTCGCGATCCGTCCGTCCAAAGTCCGTCGATCGTCAAATCCGTCCGTCCGTCAAATCGTCAAATCCGTCGTCAGATCGTCAAATCCGTCGATCCGTCGATCCGTCGTCAAATCCGTCCGTCCAAATCGATCAAATCAGAATCGTCCGTCCGTCCGTCAAATCCGTCCGATCCATCCATCGTCAAATCCATCCATGCCGATCAAATCCGTCAAAGTCGTCAAATCCGTCCATCGCATCCGTCCAGTCGTCAAATCGTCAAATCCATCGAGTGTCCATCCGTCCGTCCAAAATCCGTCAAGTCAAATCGTCAAATCCGTCAAATCCGTCCAATCCGTCAAATCCGTCGTCCGTCGTCCGTCGTCCGTCAAATCCGATCGTCCGTCACGTCCATCGTCAAGATCAAACGTCCGTCACGTCCAGTCCGTCGGATCGTCCAGTCCGTCATCAGTCCACGTCAAATCCAGTCGTCATCATCCGTCGTCCGTCACAAAATCCGTCGTCCGTCAAATCAGATCCGTCAAATCCGTCCGTCAAATCGTCCGTCAAATCCGTCGTCAATCCGTCCGTCAAATCGTCAAATCAGATCAAAGTCGTCAAATCCGTCGTCGATCCGATCCGTCCGTCAGATCCCGTCGTCCGTCAAATCCAATCAGTCCAGAGTCCGTCAGTCATCAGATCAAATCGTCCGTCCGTCCAGATCCAGTCGTCAAGTCATCAGTCGATCGTCCAAATCAGAGTCCGTCAGATCGTCGATCCAGTCGTCCGTCAAGTCATCGTCCGTCAAATCCGTCCGTCAAGTCCGTCGTCCGTCCGTCGAAAATCCGTCCATCCGTCGTCAAATCCGTCCGTCCGTCCGTCGATCCGTCGTCGTCGTCCGTCCGTCCGTCCGTCCGTCCGTCGAGTCAAAGTCCTCCGTCGTCAAATGTCATTCCTGTCCCCAAGTCCTCGATGAACACTGGGAAGATATGTCAGACCCTGGGGTGCTGGGATGATCTGGGAGCCCCGGGGATCCCCAGGGGTCAGGGACGGGACTCCCCATTCCCAGTGGGATTTGGGGGGGTTGGATGTGGGGCAGGACTCCTGATCTCCCCGTTGTTCCCACATCCCCCACATTCCTGTGTCATTGCCTAGGGATCTGGATCCCACATGGGTCTCCCCGGATATTTTGGGGTGTGGGGGTGCCTCAGTCCCCCTCCCAGCCTCCGCTGGCCGGGGAGTGCGATGGAGTCATGGAAAATCCCGGCCAGCCAAGCTCCCTGTTTGTGCCAAACTGGCAATTTTTCCTTGGATTCTGGGGCCCGCTGACCTGTCCCCGGCCCCGAGGCGCCTCCCCCCTCCTGGAAAGGGGGCAGGGGTCGGAGCCCATGGAAAAGGTGGGATACCCCGGGAATGGGCTGGGGGCACCCCCGAGGGGTGGTCCCCTGTTTGGGGGAGGGCAGCGGCTCAGCAGGAATGAAAATTCCCTTCACAGTTTTTGAGACGGATTTCTGTCCCCAAAATGGGCAGGGATGGTGTCCAGAGCCCTTCTCGGGAGAGCCGATCCTGCTCCAGGCAGGGAATTCCCACCTGGAACATCCAGGGGTCACGAGACACCGCTGGCTGGGACAGAGCCCCGGCCCTGGGCAGAGATTCCGAGGATCCCTGGGATAGAGGGATTGGGATTGATTGGGATTGGGATTGGGATTGGGATTGGGATTGGGATGTAGGATGTGGGATATGGGATATGGGATATGGGATTGATAGGGATATGGGATATGGGATATGGGATATGGGATATGGGATGTGGAGATGTGGGATGTAGGGATAGTAGGGATATGGGATATGGGATATGGGATGAGGGATATGGGATAGGGATGATATGGGATATGGATATGGATATGGGATGTGGGATATGGGATATGGGATGTGGGATATGGGATATGGGATATGGGATGTGGGATGTGGGATGTGGGATGTGGGATCTGACAGGGATATGGGATAGAGGTACTATGAGATAGGGATGGGGACATGGGATGTGGGATGTGGGATGTGGGATGATGGGATGTGGGATGAATGGGATAGATGGGATGTGGGATATAGGATGTATGGGATGTGGGATATAGGATGTGGGATATAGGATATGGGATATGGGATGTGGGATGATAGGATGATAGGATGATAGGATATAGGATGTGGGATGTGGGATGTGGGATGTGGGATGTGGGATATGAGGATATAGGGATGTGGGTAGGGCGTTGGATGAGGGGATATAGGCTGAGGAATGTAGAGATAGGAGATGGGGATGCAGGACAGAAACGCAGGGAATGGATCCAGTCCCTTCCCCCTGGGAGCTGCTGATTCCATCCTTCCCAAAAATCCCATTCCAGGCTCTTGGATACACCCCGAGCCCCAGTCTGGGAAAAAATCAGGAAAACTCCCAAACCTCCAGAAATCTGGGATGGTTTTTCCTGGCCCTGATCTCCCCTGGCCCGTGCTTTTCATTCCTTGCTTCCAGTCGGGATTTGCTGGGACTTTAAGGAGCACCAGCTGGGAAAGGCCAGGAAGGCGGGGAATTAATGGCTGGTGTCAGCTTCTGGGATGGAAAAAAAAAAAGGGAATTTATGGCCTGGGAGGGAGAGGGGATGGGAGAGGGAGGATCCAGAGGGGCCCCTGATCCCCATCCTTGTGCTCAATCCCATGGGAAAAACCTCCTGCCTCCCCAGCCTCGGCCTTGCCTGGATTCCCTGCAAAAGGAAAAATCCAGGATCGGGGCTGGGATTGTCGCTCCCCAACCGCACCGGGAGGCGGCTCTGATCCCCAGTGGGGAATTCTCCACGCCCTCATCCATCCCCTTCCTGCTCACTCCCCGGCAGGAAAAGCCCCTGGCTGAGGATCCAGGAGGAACATCCTGGAATCCCAGCGTGGAACAGGGAAGGAGGGAGGGAAGGGAAGGAGGAAGCTGATCCCGATGATTCCCGATGATTCCCGATTTCCCCAGCCCCAAGCTGTCCAGCAGACCCGGGATGGCCGGGGCTGATTTCCTGGGAAAATGTTTTGTTTTGTAGGTTGTTTTTTGCTTGTTTTATTGGGTTTGTGTTTTTTATTATTTTTTCTGTGGTTTTTTGTTTTTGTTTTGCGGTTTTTTGTTTTTTTGTGGCATGGCAACAGGAACGTCTGGAGGGGCAGGAAGGAAATTCCAGCCCTGGGAATTGCAGTGGCGTTTTCCCCCTTTCCCTATTGATTCCAATCCCATTCCCCTTCCAAGGAGCCACCGGTGATTTCCATGGGAATGTTTGTTTTTTGTGGAATGGGAGTAGGAATGTCCCAAGGGGTGGATGGGGAGGGGGAGCTTAGATCCCCAAAAGCGCTCACGCTTGGGATCCCAACACAGCACAGCACAACAATTCCCAGCAATTCCCTAGCTGATTCTCATCAATTCCCCAGCAATTCCCAGCAATTCCCAGCGATTCCCAGCGATTCCCAGCAATTCCCAGCAATTCCCAGCAGTTCTAGCGATTCCCAGCGATTCCCAGCGATTCCCAGCGTCCCCAGCAGTTCCCAGCAGTCCCAGCAATTCCCAGCGATTCCCAGCAAGATTCCCAGACTCCCAGCAATTCCCAGCGATTCCCAGCGATTCCCAGCAGTTCCCAGCAGTTCCCAGCAATTCCCAGGTCCAATTCCCAGCAATTCGCAACAGTCCCAGCGATTCCCAGCAGTTCCCAGTGATTCCCAGCGATTCCCAGCAGTTCCCAGCAGTTCCCAGCGATTCCCAGCAATTCAGGGGTTTTCCCTGCGCTCAGCCCCCAAATCCCAGGAATTGGTGCCTCGTCCCCAGGCCGGTGGTGGCCTCCGAGCCGGAGGGTGACAGCGCTGTCCCAAACCCTTCCGATCCCGGGGTGGGGAGAGGAAGGGCCGGGGTGGCACGGATTGGGGACAGGGGGCGGTGGCACCTGGAGCGACAGGGGTGACATGGGGACAGGGGACACGAGAGGGACAGGGGCTGGCACATGGGGGACAAGGGGGATGAGGGAACTGAGGGACAGCAGGGGACAGGGAGGGGTGACTGAGGACAGAGGGACAGAGGAGGGACAGGGGCAGGGGACAGGGGACAGAGAGGTGACTGTGGGGACAGAGGGACAGAGGGGACACGAAGGGGACAGGGGTGGCACATGAGGGACAGAGGGGACTGATGGGACAGGAAAGAGGACAGAGGGACAGGGGTGAGTGAGGTGACGACAAAGGGGAGGGACAGGACAGGGACTGAGGGACGAGGTGGGACAGGGGAGGGACAGGGAGGCACAGGGACAGAAGGACGAGGCAGGTGACAACTGGGAGGACAAGAACCCAGGGGGCAGGGAGGTGACACTTGAGACAGGAGGGCAGCACACGACAAGCGACTCTGCCAGCTCCCACTACCGCTCCCGTGACAAAGAGCTCGGGCGAGGGGCAGCGGTGACAGATGGTAGTGACACCGCAGTGGCATTTGCCACCCTGCTCACTCTCTGCACTCGCAGCCACTTGAGGCAGGACCAGGGAGTTTTGGGATGAGAGTTTTTGGGATCAGCGTTTTGTTTTTTTTTTTTTCTGATTTGGGGGTTTGTTTGTTTGGGGTTTTGTTTTGTTTGTTTAAAGGTTTTTTGAACATTTGTTTGTTTGTGGTTTTATTTTGTTTATTTGTTTTGTTTTGTTTTGGTTTTATGGGGATTTTGGGATCTGTTTTTCGGGATTGTGTTTTTAAGGATCTGAGGTTTTGGGATCCGGGTTTTAGGCTCGAGGGTTTTAGAGATGGGATTTTTGGGATCAGGTTTTGGTTTATTTTGTTTGTTTTTGTTTTTGTTTTTTGTTTTACATTTTAAGGGAGTTTGGGATCTGTTTTTTGGGATTGTGTTTTTGGGATCCAGGTTTTGGGATCAGCTTTTTTTTCTGATTTGGGGTTTGTTTGTTTGTTTTGGGGTTTTGGTTTGTTTGTTTTATGGGGGAGTTTTATCCTGTTTTGGGATTGTGTTTTGGGATGGGGTTTTTGAGATGGGGGAGCAATACGTAACACGG
>JAPFBE010001218.1:0-10652 GCA_034336665.1 Luscinia megarhynchos | reverse complement strand
ATTGAAATCTTGTGATGTTTTGTACACAATGGTGGCCACTTAATATATTGGGAGAAGGCACCTGATGGCCGCCCTCAGAGAGTTTGGCTTATGAAACCATATTGCAGTTGATGTTATCTTTAAAAAGGGAAGAAAAATGGGAGGAGGTGACACACGCTGGTATATTTTTCTCTCTCTGAAATCATCCTGAATGGCAGAGAAGTTGTGGGATTAGGCCTCCCTCTGACCCCTTTGCACAAGCTTTGGAAAAGGACAGCCAGGCAAAGAGAGGGAAACCTAAGCATTGCTGTGATGCCTGCTCCATAAATCAAAGGTGCACACAGCCTTTGATTAAAAGTTCATCATGCAGAAAAAAAAGAAGAGAAGTTAACAGATTTGCTCAGGCCACCCCCTAAAAGGCAGGGTAGACAAACAGAGGGAACAGGTTCAATGGAATCACCACATTTAACCCCTGCTTCAGTTTCCATAGAAAAGAAAGAGACTGAGCAGCCAATTCCCTCACCTGCCAGAGCACCATATCCATGTAGTAGTGATAGTGATGCCGAGCTGTCTTCTGCCCACAGCCCACTTCTCCAAAGTAGTCCCACAGCAACCTGAACTAGAAGTTGAACAAAAGAGATAATACAAGCACTGCTATGAGAGGCAGTGGAACCAGAGGGAGCAAGGATGTTAGTTAAAGTACCCTTTTCTACAAAAGATTTAGAGGCATGGGAGAAAGTTACTAAAAACTACCAGAGTGATCCGACTGGTACCACCAAAAGATTCAAGATTTTGATTAAACAGCACAATCCAGACTGGGCAGACATCCAGCTAATGCTAGATGCCTGAACTGAAACAGAATAAGCGATTAGTTTTGAAAACAGCAGGCAATTAAGCAGAAGATTCTCCTAGAGGAACAAATCAGAATGTTAAAGAATATTTCCTCCTCCAGGATCCAAATTGAGGTCCAAACAATTGATTTCATAAAGACATATTAGGGAACTATCAAGAATTTATAATAAAAGGAATAGAGAGGGCAGTACCTACAGCCATACACTGGTCAGCCCTTTTTGCAGTCAAGCAGGTTCTTTCAGAAAGCCTGAATTTTTAGATACATTGTGAGATGGAATGCGACATCATACATCCCTAGATCCTTGTTGTGAGTTTATTTTTAGGACAATCCATAGGGGGACATTAGGTGTAAACTCCAGAAGATTAAGGAAACAGTGAGGGGATGAAACTTAGAGACTTTACTAGAAGAAGCATGAACAGTTTTTAGCAACCGAAAAGAAAAATATAAAGAAAGGAAATTGGTAGCAGTAGTAAGAGAGGAGGATAAAGGGAGATGTAGACAAGGACCACCTAAACAAGATCCACCTTGCCTTAGGAAAAACCAGTGCACACTTTGCAGAAAATTTGGTCACTGGAAAAATCAATGTCCTGAACGGAGAGAAGGTGATGAACAAAGAAGGGGGAAGCCCAGAAGGGAGGGGATGGTTGCGCACGTAAAAGAAAACTGAGGAGGACCAGAGGGTCTTACCCTGGCCAACCCCCTGGTTATAGTTAAGCTAGGAAATGAAGGAAAGAAAATGGAATTTTTAGTGGACACAGGTGCAACATATTCAGTGTTGAATAAGGGTCTAATGCCTATAACAGATGATTATGTGATGGTAAGAGGGGCAACTGGCCAAACCGTGAAAGCGTACTTTTGCAATCCATTAAAATATAAACTTGGGAAACAGTGGGGGATTCATAATTTCCTATACATGCCCTATGCCCCAAAAGCACTTTTGGGTAGAGATTTATTCGAACAGCTGGAAGCAAAATCATATTTAAGAACGGAGACATCCTTTTGGAAGTTAAAAATCAACAGTATGTGGAAGTACTAAGCCAAATGTTAACAGTTGATTAGACAATTAATAAGGATAAAACTAAAGATGACGAAGAAAGTCACAAGAAAATAATGGATCAGGTATTTCCAGGAGTGTGGGCCTCTAGCACATCTGGAAGGGCAAAGAATGCACCCCCTGTGCAGGTCAAGCTGAAGGAAGGGAAGCAACCAGTTAGGGTCAAAGAGTATCCCCTGAGAAAGGAAGACAGGGAGGGAATCAGCTCAATACTTGAGAACTTTTTGCAGATAGGATTATTAAAAGAATGTCAATCTGAGTTTAACACTCCCATTTTACCAGTTAAAAGCCTGATGGATCATATAGATTAGTACAGGATTTGCGAGCTATTAACAAAATAACTGAGGATTATACCCAGTGGTTGCAAACCCATATACGTTGTTAACATACTTGAAACCCTGAACTAACCTGGTTCACTGTTTTAGGTTTGAAGGATGTTTTGTTTTGACTCCCTCTCCACAAAAACAGTCAGAAAATTTTTGCATTTGAATGGGAAACCCCAAATACATGGGGTAAGACTCAGCTCACACTGACTGTTCTGGCCCAAGATTTTAAAAATAGTCCCACGATATTCAGAGAAAAACTTGCAAGAGACCTAGAATCCTGGGAAGCCCCATCAGGAGAACGGCAGCTGTTGCAATATGTGGATGACCTCCTGATAGCTACACAAACCCAAGAGGCATGTGTAAACTGGACAGTAAGCCTCTAGAACTTTTTAGGTCTGCAAGGGTATTGAGTATCTCAAAAGAAGGCTCAGATGGTAAAATAAACACTTATATCTACTTGGGCTATGAGATCAGTGCTGGACAGAGGACTCTAGGGCGAGGTCATAAAAAGGCAGTGTGCCAGATGCCAAGACCCTAGTCAGTGAAAGAACTGAGAACTTTTCTTAGAATGGCAGGGTGGTGCAGATTGTGGATTTACAATTATGGACTGTTGTTTAAACCCCTGTATGCGCTAATCACAGAAGGGAACAAGGATCTCCAATGGACAGAAGAGGCTACCCGAGCCTTCGACCAGTTAAAGCCCTCATTCAGCCCCAGCCTTGGGACTTCCAGACGTGAGTAAACCATTTTTCCTCTTTTCTCACAAGAAGCAGGGGATGGCTCTGGGGATACTAGCACAGGACCTTGACCCTTATCAAAGGGTGGTTGCTTACTTTTCTAAGCAGCTAGATGCAGCAGCCAAAGGGTGGCCAAGGTGTCTTAGAGCAGTTGCTGCTGTGGTACTGAACATTCAGGAAGCATGCAAATTAACCCTGGGCCAGAAGATGACTGTGCTAGTGTCCCATACAGTATCTGCAGTATTGGAAGTAAAAGGGGGACATTGGCTCTCCCCACAGAGATTCCTGAAGTACCAAGCTATAATGCTAGAACAAGATGATGTTGAGATTAAAGTCACTTGTTGAGATTAAAGTCACTAATCTTGTGAACCCAGCTTCCTTCCTCAGTGGGAATACAGGAGAACCAATGGTCCGTGATTGCTTGGAGACCATTGAGGCCACCTACTCCAGTTACCTGGTGAGGCAATTCCCTTTCCTCTCTCCGGTCCCCCAACCTAGCTCTGTGTCCTGGGTTGATAATTTAACTGACTCCTCACCCTGCCCCCCTTGGCCATGAAGCTGTCTGCTCCCGGGGGAGGGGCCGCCTGGGCTCTGCTCTGCGGAATGGCCTTAGTTTGCCGCAGGCTTGGCTTGGGGGGGGGGCTGGCTCGCTCGGCTGCGTGCTTGGCTCTGGCTGCTGCTGTGTGTGGCTATCGCTGCTGTGGTGGTGGCTCGTGGCCTGGTTTGTTAGTTAGCTGGTCTTTGCTTGATTTTTTTTTTTTTTTACTTTATATTGCTTGAATTATTTGGTTTAGCTCGCTGCTGTTTAAGGCTTGCTGGCTATTCCGGCTGTTTTTTTCTTTCTCTCTCTCTTCCTCTCCCTTCTCCCCCTCACCCCCGAGGATTCAGCACCAGCTCCAGAGGAACCCTGCGGCCTGCCTCTGGACACCAGCCAGAAAAGCGTTTCGCCCTTTTAGTGAAGATCGAAGCGTCCAAGTTTCTCTCTCTCGGTAAAATTTTTTTTGTCATCTGGGTCTGTGCTGGGAAGTGTTCCTCTTGTATGTGTTAATAAATAGGTTTTTTCCACTTTTCCCCCTGAGTGAAATTTTTTTTTTTTCTTAAGTCCAGTGAAATAAGGAATTGGAGGTTTATTTCCTGAAAAGCTCTTCTAGGGGTTTTTTCCCTAAGTTTGTCCAAACTTGGACATTTCTTATTTGGTGGCCCGTACGGGGAAGAAGAAAGTGGAAAAAACTTTAATAACATCTTGTTTTTAATTGGCCTGTATTGATATCAGTATGTTATTTGAAGCCGTGATGTCTTTTGGATTGGAAGCCTGCCTGTATGTTTGCTCTTTAGAGTTTTTTGAAATCTTAATACCCCTGTGGTCTTTGGGCCTGTTCTCTTACTCAGAGATAGCCCCAATGTTGTCTCAAGCACGCAGTTTTTTCATGAAAGGGGTATTAACCAAAATACTCATTGGGCTAGGCTTGGTTGTAATGATCTGCCAGAAGTTTATGAAGGTGTTAGAATCCACTTCAGGGATGTACAAGTCGTGGTTTGTGTTGTGCACTCAATTCATTAGAGGAGAAGCAAGCAAAGAGGATTTTTTGCCTTTATTTTCCTTCTTCTTCCCTGAATTATTTACATCTCTGTTAAAAAATGTTCAGCTCTCCCTGAGTGTAAAGAAAACCATCTTTCTGGTATTTAATTTAGTAAGTTTTTTCTATACTGTCTGCAGTTTATACAGAATAAAAGCTGAAATTTCTAGGGATGCAGGTGTTACAACCCCTGATTTGGTAGCAAAGCAGAGTGTGAAGAATTCTGAGTGGTGTGGCAAATGGGAGGAACTGGGCCAAATTTTAAAAAAGTTTTCTGAACCTATAATCTGAGATTTTTCATCTGAACAAATTCAAGACCCAGTCAAGATTGCAAAGTACTTAAAAGAAAAGTGTCAGGACAATTCTAAGAAAAAGAGAATCACTGCAGTGAGCTGGGCTCTGGCGTACGCTTATCAAACCCTGTTAAATAGTGTAGGACAACAAACAAAGGAGAGGGAACAGGGAGATAACGTAGCTACTATTCCAGTTAATCAGACTGCACCTCAGGCTCCAGGACAGGGGCAAAATTAGACAGCAAGCTTCAACCTATGGCTGTGGCTACCAGTACCAGGAGTAGAAAGTGCACGAAGAAAACAGATCGGCCGGTGAAAGATGATGATGATGAGGATGCAGGAGAAGGACCTTCAACTCCCCCTGATATAAAATCCGGAGTTAAAGTGACTGATAAGAGATCAAAAACTAATAATGAGTCCTTTTCCCTGAAAGATCTTCGTGGTCTAAGAAAAGATTATACAAGGCGACCTAATGAATCCATAATTAGTTGGCTGGTCCGGCTTTGGGATGCGGCAGGTGAAGCAACCACCCTGGATGGCACAGAAGCGAGACATTTGGGATCCCTGTCTCAAGATCCAGTCATCGATCAAGGTATGATGAGGGGAGCTAATCCTCAAAGCCTCTGGTCACGTGTATTGGACAGTGTGGCACAAAGATATCTCTGCGCTGATGACCTGTACATGCAGCAGACCAGATGGAAAACCATCGAGCAGGGAATCCAACGTTTGAGAGAGATGGCGGTGGCAAAAATTATTTTCTCAGATGACGTAACAACTAGAAATCCAGACCTGGTACCGTGCACACCGATTATGTGGAAGAAGCTTGTGAGGCTTGGACCATCTGACTATGCCTCAGCTCTTGCAATCATAAAACCAGAAGACACATACGAGACAGTGCTTAATATGGCAAAGAAGCTTCGAGCGTACGCTGATGCTGTGCATGGCCCAACGCATGCCAGGATTGCAGCCGTGAAAACACATTTACAGAACTTGGAGGATAAGTTGGAGGAAAACCATAAGAAGCTGAAAGAGGAAATCAAGGAGAATCTCCTCCAAATCTCAGCTGTGCAAATCAGACGTCCTGGCAGTCAACGCAGACGCTCCTCTGCTGAGGAGAGAAGGTACACCCCACGTGCGGAGTTGTGGTTTTTCTTGCGTGACTGCGGAGAAAACATAAAGAGGTGGGATGGAAAGCCCACAGCTGTTCTGGCACGACGAGTGCGTGATTTGAAGGAAGACAAGGCTCAACAAGAAGGTTCCATCAAAAAGAGAGCAGCTCCAGTCGCCCAGAACCACAGTGCCACATATGAGGAGGATGATAACGACATGTCCGATTCACTTGAAGGAACTTCTAAAACCTATGCCCCCGTCAAAAAGAACAAACAGGCTTAGAGAAGCCCTGCCTCTAGCCAGGATGAGGCCAGGGAAAACTGAGTGTTTTGGACCGTGTGGATTCGGTGGCCTGGCACATCGAAACCACAGAAGTATAAAGCTTTAGTGGACACTAGAGCACAGTGTACTATATTTCCATCAAAATGTGTCGAAGAAGAGACCGTTTCTATTGCTGGTGTAACAGGTGAATCACAGAACTTTACCATAGTGGAAGCGGAAATAAGTCTAACCAGCAGAGAGGGGAAGAGATACCCGATTGTGACTGGCCCAGAGGCCCCGTGTATTTTGGGAATAGATTTCCTTCAAAGCGGGTATTTTAAAGACCCAAAAGGCTTTAAGTGGGCATTTGGGATAGCGGCTGTGATGGCGAAGAGAATCCGGCAATTAAACACCCTGCCCGGACTATGTGAGAATCCAATTGCCGTAGGACTCCTGAGGGTAGAGGAGCAGAGGGTACTGATTGCCACTTCGATAGTACATCGTCGGCAATATAGAACAACTCGGGATGCTGTGATCCCGATCCATAAAATGATCCGAGAGCTGAAGCGCCAAGGGGTGGTGAGCAAAACCCACTCACCCTTCAACAGCCCCATCTGGCCTGTGCGCAAGTCTGACGGAAAATGAAGACTGACTGTGGACTATCGTGCATTGAATGAAGTCACCCCACCGTTGAGCGCTGCCGTGCCGGACATGCTAGAGCTCCAGTACAAGCTAGAGTCCAAGGCAGCAAGGTGGTATGCCACCATTGACATTGCCAATGCATTTTTCTCCATTCCTTTGGCAGCAGAATGCAGGCCGCAGTTTGCTTTCTCCTGGAGGGGCGTGCAGTACACCTGGAACCGACTGCCCCAGGGGTGGAAGCACAGCCCCACCATCTGCCATGGGCTGATCCAGGCTGCACTGGAAAAAGGTGAAGCTCCAAAACATTTGCAGTACATCGATGACATCATTGTGTGGGGAAACACAGCAGAAAAAGTGTTTAAGAAAGGAGAGGAAATTATCCAAATCCTCCTTAAAGCCAGTTTTGCCATCAAGAAAAATAAAGTTAAGGGACCTGCTCGTGAAATCCAGTTCCTAGGAGTAAAGTGGCAAGATGGAAGACGTCAGATTCCTACTGATGTTATTAATAAAATCACAGCTATGTCTCCACTTACTAACAAGAAGGAGACACAAGCTTTCTTGGGCGCTATAGGCTTTTGGAGAATGCACATCCCCGAGTACAGTCAGATTGTGAGCCCTCTTTACCGGGTTACTCGGAAGAAGAATGATTTTCATTGGAGCCCAGAACAACAATAAGCCTTCATCCAAATTAAACAAGAAATCGCCCTGCAGTAGCTCTTGACCCCGTCAGGATGGGGCCAGATGTGAAGAATGTGCTCTACTCTGCAGCTGAAAACCACGGTCTGTCTTGGAGTCTGTGGCAGAAGGTGCCAGGTGAGACCCGAGGCCGACCCCTGGGATTCTGGAGCAGAAGTTACAGAGGGTCTGAAGGCAATTATACCCCGACAAAAAAGGAAATCTTGGCTGCTTATAAGAAAGTCCAAGCTGCTTCAGAGGTGATTGGCACAGAAGCACAACTCTTTCTGGCACCCCGGTTGCCAGTGCTGGGGTGGATGTTCAGTGGGAAGGTTCCTTCCACCCACCATGCCACCAGTGCCACATGAAGCAAGTGGATAGCCCTCATTACGCAGCGCGCCTGGATCGGGAAATTAAATCGCCCAGGGATCTTAAAAATAATTACCAATTGGCCAGAGGGAGAAAGTTTTGGTGTGACAAATGAAAAACAAGAACCGGTGACCCGGGCTGAAGAAGCACCACCTTACAACCAGCTACCGGCAAAGGAAATTCGCTATGCCCTGTTCACCAACGGTTCCTGTCGTATTGTAGGGACAAATCGGAAATAGAAAGCAGCTGTATGGAGCCCTACACGACGGGTTGCAAAAGCTACTAAAGGAAAAGGAGAGTCTAGTCAATTCGCTGAACTCAAAGCTGTCCAACTGGCTTTAAATATTGCCGAAAGAGAGAGGTGGCCAAAGCTCTATCTTTACATTAATTCCTGGATAGTAGCCAACGCTTTGTGGGGATGGCTGCAAAGATAGAAAAAGACAAACTAGGAGCGCAGAGGAAGACCAATCTGAGCTGCTGAAGAGTGGAAAGACATAGCTCCTCGGTTAGACAAGCTACCCATGAAGGTTCACCATGTGGACGCCCATGTCCCCAGAAGTAGAGCTAATGAAGAACAACGAAATAACCATCAAGTAAATCAAGCAGCAAAAATAGGGGGGTTAAAAATAAATTTAGATTGGAAACATAAGGGAGAGTTGTTCCTGGCTCAATGGGCCCATAATGCCTCAGGCCATCAGGGGAGGGATGCCACCTATAAGTGGGCACGAGACCGAGGGGTGGATCTTACCATAGACAGCATTACTCAAGTTATTAATGACTGTGACACCTGCGCTGCCATCAAGCAGGCCAAGCGGGTGAAGCCCCTCTGGTATAGAAAACGTTGGTCCAAGTACAGGTATGGGGAGGTTTGGCAGATTAATTACATCGCACTGCCTCAGACCCGCCAGGGCAAACGTTATGTGCTGACCATGGTGGAAGCCACCACCGGATGGTTGGAGACCTACCCTGTATCTCACGCTACTGCTCGCAACACCATCCTGGGCCTGGAAAAACAGGTCCTTTAAAGGCATGGTACCCCTGAGAAGATCGAGTCAGACAATGAGACTCATTTTAAGAATAACCTTGTCAACACCTGGGCTAGGGAACACGGTATTGAGTGAGTGTACCACATCCCTTACCATGCACCAGCTGCAGGTAAAGTGGAGAGGTACAATGAATTGTTAAAGACCACCTTAAATGCATTGGGTGGGGGATCCTTTAAAAATTGAGAGCAGCATTTGGCAAAAGCCACTTGGTTAGTCAACACTCGAAGTTCCACCAACCGAGCAGGTCCTGCCCAATCTAAGTGCCTTAATACAGTAAATGAAGACAAAGTCCCAGCAGCCCATGTCAGAGGATTGCTAGGGAAGACAGTATGGATTAATCCTGCCTCGAGTACAGGCAAACCCATTCGGGGGATTGCCTTTGCTCAAGGACCTTGATGTACTTGGTGAATAATGCAGAAAGATAAAACAATCCTCTGTGTACCTCAGGGAGATCTGACTGTGGAATGAGACAAAAGGAATATGTAAATGTTGAAGGTTTGAGCAAGTCAGAAAAAGTGTTCATATTGTGTTTAATAAGTGTATATTCCAATCGTGTGTCAATGATCACGATATGAGATAAGGGGTGGAATGTCCTGGGTTGATAATTTAACTGACTCCTCACCCTGCCCCCCTTGGCCATGAAGCTGTCTGCTCCCGGGGGAAGGGCCGCCTGGGCTCTGCTCTGCGGAATGGCCTTAGTTTGCCGCAGGCTTGGCTTGGGGGGGGGGTGGCTCGCTCGGCTGCATGCTTGGCTCTGGCTGCTGCTGTGTGTGGCTATCGCTGCTGTGGTGGTGGCTCGTGGCCTGGTTTGTTAGTTAGCTGGTCTTTGCTTGATTTTTTTTTACTTTATATTGCTTGAATTATTTGGTTTAGCTCGCTGCTGTTTAAGGCTTGCTGGCTATTCCGGCTGTTTTTTTCTTTCTCTCTCTCCCCCTCTCCCTTCTCCCCCTCACCCCCGAGGATTCAGCACCAGCTCCAGAGGAACCCTGCGGCCTGCCTCTGGACACCAGCCAGAGAAGCGTTTCGCCCTTCTAGTGAAGATCGAAGCGTCCAAGTTTCTCTCTCTCGGTAAAAATTTTTTTTGTCATCTGGGTCTGTGCTGGGAAGTGTTCCTCTTGTATGTGTTAATAAATAGGTTTTTTCCACTTTTCCCCCTGAGTGAAATTTTTTTTTTTCTTAAGTCCAGTGAAATAAGGAATTGGAGGTTTATTTCCTGAAAAGCTCTTCTAGGGGTTTTTTTCCCTAAGTTTGTCCAAACTTGGACACTCCGGACCAGAGATGGATGGAAAATCCGCATGGACAAAGGTGAAAAACCAAAGGAAGCTCTCTTTCCCAGGATAGCATCCAGAACTTTATTCTTGAACCATGTCCAGCAGGGAGAGAAAGAAAGAAAGGAATGACAGGGAATTTTAAACCCAGGATGAGGAGAGGGGTCAGACCAAATTGCAGCCAATGGGGTCTTGCTGGTGGGGAGGGGGTAAGTTAGGGCTGAACCAGCTTCAGGAGGAGTTTTTTCAGTGCAATGTAAAAACATAACAGTGCAATATATAACCATAACAGTGTGATACAAGAACCTCAGTCTGAAGGACACTCCTCTTGAGAACACTGAGACCTGCTTCACTGATGGAAGCAGTTTTGTCATCGGTGGGAAGAGACATACTGGGTATACAGTTACCACTTGCAGAGAAGTGATAGAGTCTGGACCATTGCCAACAAACACTTCTATAAAA